>VZTQ01005102.1:274902-310554 GCA_013400755.1 Pelecanoides urinatrix
GGAGCATAAAAAGGAGGGGGGGGGGGGGGGTGAAATCTTTCCATATTCTATACAGCTAGGAGAAAAAAAATTCTGTTCCAGTAAGTTTTACAATATTAGTAGTACATGCCATTTATAACACAAATACATGATTGGCACTTTTTTTTTTAAAGAGCAAATAACTAGAAACTCAGCAACAACTTTCTGTTGATTTGGACAGTGATTCTTGCAAGAGTTTTTTATGTTTGAAATGTAGCTTTGAATAACTAGTTTTACAACACAACCTGAGTTTTATAAGGAAATAAGCAACAGAATCATCTACAGTGTAATTCTGCCACCTTCATAACCATAGCTCTGCCAAAAAAGCAGACTCAACCTGAATCCTCAAATCCCGTAGGAGCTGCAAACTTTATTAGAATATTCTGGCTCTTCGTATTATTCTTTTTCTGCCATTCTCTGTGTTGAAGACAGAAAAAAAAAAAAAAAGGCATTTGAGAGTCACTGGCATGGAATACAGCTGACTGCTGTCTGTCAGCCAGATGTTAGTGGCTAAAAGCTGCATCATTTGGGAGGAATAGCAAGGATGTCTGAGTAGGAGGCAAGAATACATCAACGAGGAGTGGGATGAAGGATCTCAAATTTTGAGTGTCTCTGAAACTTCAGAGATTTCGGGTGCTCTCTAGCCTTGCTCAGTCCTTCCAAATACTCCCAGCAGCTGTTCAGATGTTTGTAAAAAATGTTGAAATGATTATTTTGTATGAAGCTGTTGCATCATGGTCTAAACTGATAGTTATGGCAGGGCTCTGAGACAATGCACTGTGGTTTTGACCCAGAATCAAGTATTCACTTATGCTGCTTTCAGTTTTAAAAAAAATTAAAAACCCAGAGCCCCGAAAGTTTCACACTGAAAAGAAGGATCGCAGATTTCCTGTGAAAGCTCTGCTTGCTCACTCACTCATACAACTCACTGTTAGATCAGGTGCGAAATTTGTGATAGCTGAGCAGAAACTTGACACTATATCCATACCTACATTTTTGCTAAAATAACAACACAAATCAAAAATCCACCATCTAGTCTTTTCAGTATTTCAAATTCTCAATTTTTCAAACAATAAAATGTCAGCACAGGTTTACTCATGATATATATTTTAATTCCTTCCTTGTCTGCACTTACTTGGTATTAAGTTGCTGAGTTAGCAAAATAAAAAAAAAAAAAAATCTCACCCTAAGAAACCCAAATCCACAGAACATGATTTTCAACAGTGACATATGATTTCTTATTGGAAATTCCAAGCTAGAAAGCAAAGTTGTCATAAAATTAAACCAAGGGAACTTCTAATTTTAAAATATGTTATAATGTAGTTCAACATGCAAGAGATGCACAATTTATTGACAAATCCCCCTAAAATATCTAGTCATTTAATTAGTTTCCACTTCATTGAAGCTGATAAAATTTATTTTGTTCTCAGCTGAAGCAAGTCAAGCCTTTTCTTGTGCTGATCTACATAGCAACTGAGATTCGTATGTTGCTTTTAACAAAGCCTCAAATGCTCTAATGGTAAGATTCTTTAAATATAAATGAATTTACCTTCTTAAAATTGTTTCCCTATTTTGTAATGGAAATACACATTCCTTAAAGCAGATTTTAAAATAAAACTTGTAAGTCTACTGAAATACAAAACAGTTTTTATATCTGAACATCAGATATATTCATTATTCACTCATATTCTATCTCCAGGTATATGAAGAATTATGTAACTTAATTACCATATGTTTCCTCTGAGCATATTCAGCTGCATGTAAAAAGGTTCATATACAAGTTAATCATATAGCTATCAATACTCTTAAGTCTGACCGACTGCTAAGTTAACTTCTCAGCCCCAGTGATGTGTCACCCTGCCTGTGCCCCCGCCACCTGTGCCAGAGTTAATACTTGGGTGTCAAACATACAGCTCTGCTTCAATTTCAAAATGGCAGCTTTTGCAACTCCAACTAAGTTTAACCACAATAGCCCGTTAAACAATGGTTATAATACTCAATTGCACTCAGCAATTGGTCTTGGATTATTATAAATGGACAAAAAAAGCCACAGATAAAAAAAATAAACAACTTTTTACAGCAATTTTTACAGAAAATAAGGAATGCCTCAAGCTCCTTTTACACACAGCAATTTCTTTCAAGAGCAGAAAAATTAAGTTGACCATTAAAAATTTTATGTTATTTCACAGGTTTCATACATAAGAATCTATTCCCTATAGAATAGTCTAATATTTTACCAAAAACCCTGCCGTAGGATGTGACTATATTATACCAAACAGTAAATACAGTAAACACAAGTTTATTCTGTTAGCTACTACATTAAATGCGTAGGTTTTTTTAACAGTTCAAACAAACTCTCTTTCTAGAACAAGGCCTTATAAATAAACAAAATATTTTTAGTTTAGGCACTTTGAAATAAGAAATCTTCTATGCAGTCAAAATTTTATTGCTTCAATCTGATTACACCTTTGTTTCAAGTAACCAAAACCAGTTGTGTAATCCAGCCAAGAAACAGTGGTTCCTACCAGATGTCATTACTTAAGGCTAATATATCAGGTGAAAATAAGGAACATCAATAGGGGGCATTTTAAAAGTTCAGTTGATCATTAGGCTAAAGTCAAACATGAAAAAAACAATTATAGGCACAAATACTGTATAGGAAGACAGAAATCACAGAAAGATGACAGAATCTGGAGAAATATGATCTTTTTCGTACCTTTACCAAACACATCATTATAGTCTGGCAGCAATATGCCATAGCCCTGTGTGCTACCCTGACAGTGAGATGAGATTACCACCTCCAGCCGCGTATTCACACTCCTTTACCAAAAGCTATCCTCTCTGATAAAGATCTGTTTAAATACGTTAGCCTAAGTATAGGCTACGTAACAGCCAGCATATAGCCTTTCCCTAACTTAGTTTTGTCAAAATAATTCGGTACAGTTTAAATAGCTTAATTTAATTCAGGTTTTCTCAAAACAGATCCTCTTGACAGTGGCTACACATGCAGTTACGCCACATCTGAGTGGGGCTTTAATAATGGTAGAGGAGGAGAGAAGCAAACAGCTGGGACCAAAACCTCTTAATTTGGCTTAACTCTAGCCAGAAGAGCACATCTGACCTAATTTGACAGAAAAGCGGTTAGCATCACACCCAGCCAACTCCTCACCTCCACGGGGTCACGTGCACAGAGGAAAGGGATGAGGTTATCTCCCAGTCCCTGCTTTCTGAACCACACAGCAATGAGAGCAATCATCTGCCCAGGATAACAAAGTCTAGTACTTCAGCAGCTGGGATCTGGAGAAGTAAATTCCACAGTACTGGAACTTCTTTCCCCATGCACCCAAAATAGCCTGGGCTTGCTGCTCTTCTGCATTTCCAAATGTAAAAAAATCTTTTTTTCCAGACTTCCAAAGAAAGAGTAAGCATCTGAAAAGGAAGAGTCTTTTTCTGCTGTGGTTCTTTATTGAGCCGATATAATCTCTCAAGTATTTAATTATTTATTAAATATAATAATGCAACTATTACATGGATTACACAAGGGTTGGCTTCTTACAGTGTTGTGATTGAGATATAGCGATCCAGACCTGCAGCAGGCTAGAACCTTACTGGTAGGTTTTCTCTGCAGTTTTAACTTGGTGAACAGACATCCGGGCTGAGCTATCTCACATAAAACTAATACAACTCTCACATAAAACTAAAACTTAAACAAACCCTTCCAAACGATATTCAGGTTGTTTATTTTAGGTGGAGACATACTCATTCATACTAATATCTACAGTGCCTTCTCATTCATGACAATGCCTGCCAATGTGCTTGGTAAAGCAGTAAACTACATGGCCGCGGGGCTCCATTTCCCCTGTGAAACTAGGCAAAGGATCGCTTATCTTGCCATGCACAAAATGAGTTGTGGCACAGCATCACAAGACCTGCAACAGTACGGTAGTTCAGTCGATATCTGAACTGAAAAATCCGGGAGACTTAAACCAAGCAGAAAGCAGCTTTGGACTGTGCCCATGACTCAGTTCAGACTGTTAGCTCAGGTATCAAGCACCACTCACTGCAAACCAGTGGGAAGAAGTTTAAGGACAAATCCCAAGTTAAACATCCATAGAGATTCAGCTACTGGCACTTGCTACCTCTGCCTGGGAAAGTGTCTAAAACAACACTTTTTAAAAGTACAACAAATCCACCTCCCTGCAGCTTATTCATCTCTTCCTACCCTCTTTCTATATGTTTACTCCTCGGCTAGGTTGTAAGCTCTTTTGATCCTGTGAACGCTGGATTTCATTCTATGGTCAGCATAAAAAAAGAGGGTGAAAGCCAAGCAAAGTTTTCTTAACACCTGCCTGACTTGGTCAGTATTCTATGCCTATAAATTCTGATTTTACAGAAGGACATGTTAATAAAATACTGTTCTAGAAAAAAAATAAGATATTAATACATTAGAAGAAAGTTAGCCACAAAATGACTTCTATTTTCTTATGGGAGAATTTCCTTACAGATAAAAAAGATAATAGAGTTATGTCAGATATCATTATATGAAAACTATAAAGTAAATGAAAGTAAGCCGACCAAAGATGTTACAACCAGGATAAAGTAGGCTATTTTTCTCCTTGTAATATGTGCTTTTTGGAACTCTGGGAAAGGTTCTAATTTTTTTTTTTTTTCTTTTTCTGCAAAGCTTCATAGAAAATTTCATGTAATGATGTTTAAGACAAAAAAAACCCCACCATTTTAATTTGAGTTCCTTTAATTAAGTCTTTTTCCCTGTTGTCTGGAATAACATAGGCAGAACATAAATATATTTGTAAATGGTTTGTACTTTCATCTATTTTATTTCTTTATATTCTTTGTAAGGTCTTGATCAAGAATGTGCATATTTATAAATACTTTTATTTAATTAACAGAAAAGACAAAGTAAGCTCACATTGCATTTACCAGAATTTTCATTTTCTCCCACACAACTGTGTACACAAAAAATCCACTAAGAAAAGTCTGAGAGGGTACAACTTTAAAAAGATCAATGCTGGATTGATACTGATTTTCCCCAGTGCATCTCTTGCTTTCCCTCCCAGGTAAGAAAGTAGTGAAGTAAGTGATGAGCAATAGCTAAAAGAGATGCTTTATTGCATCACGTTTATGACAACCTGGCATCTATTTCTTTCCCCTATAAACTCAGACATAGTTTGGCATTGACATTATTCTGAACTCTTTCCATATGATTAAAACCCGACAGGCTTTGAGGAGGGGGTGGGTTGGACTAGACTTCTCCAGAGGAACCTTCCAACCATAATGATTCTGAGACTGTCTTAGAAACAACACTCTGCTAAATTTACATCTTTAAATACTCATTTTAGTAAAAGTATTTCTAGGTTTATTTGCTATTAAACCATTAATAATTCAACTATTATTCCTATTAAGTGAACCTTGCAGCAGAAGACCTTCATGCACACTAGACAACAGAATATTCCACTATGCTCACAAAGGCAATAAACATGCAAGGCCATTTCACACGGACGCTAACAAATCATCTCCTCTAGGTAGTTGTACAACCAACCTCTGTAGAAGCCTCAGCAAGAGCACTCGCTTTTTTCAAATATAAACCAAACAAATTTGAAATACTCTTTAAATAAAATTTATGATTAATTTTATTTTTATTGTAGGTTCTGTGTTTTTTAAAAGGAACTAACACATTGCTGGCTGTACATGGAAACTGACATGTCCTCAAGGAGTATCTTCGAACTTAGAAGTCTGAAAAGGTATAATCAAGGAAGACCCCCTTCCACAAGAGACTGTATTTTCCTCCTGAGAACACCTCAAAAATATTGAAAAAGTTAGGTCTTGCTGGTTTTTTTGTTCTCTTAAAGTTTATTTTTACCTAAAATGAATGGAGAAATTACTGATTGCAAATTCAGAGAAATACTACTTTAAAACATCAACAATATTTCTCATGTTTCTTGACTTGAAATTCCTGCTCAAATTCATAAGCCCTAATATCACAGCATCTTGAAGAAATTAATGTAAAACTGTACTGGACCTTTCAAGTTTAAGACCCTAACATCTACTACCAGCATAATTTCACTTACAAGAAATCTTGTGTATTTTAATATGATTCAGTGTCCTTACGGGTGGGGAAATAAAGGCAATCAACACAATGCTTATTTTTGTAGTTGAAGAGACTTCTTCCTTTACCTTCCAAATTGTAAGCATCCAGATTACAAGAAAGTAAAACATTATTAGAATGTACCATTTCTAGAAATTTGCTACATCAATGCTCTGCTGGGTTCTACTGGGTTACAATTCCAACCCAAATTTTGCAGGGTTTTAATTTAAAGGACACTTACACTATTTGCAAGTACGGATATTTTTTCATCATAACTGTATGTAACCAAATAACATTTTAGTATTTTTTATAAAGAAAATATCAGAAAGAAGCTTGAAAATTATCCACAGGAAATAATGTATTTCTTCTTTTTTAACTAACTACTGTGGTTTTTGCACATTGATCAGACTTGCTGTACTTTTGCACACAAAAAACAAATTGTTTGCATTAATTTTTACAATCTCCCCATCCAAATATTTCCAAATGAAATCCATTTCCTACTTCAGGCTTATTTTTGTGTTGCTACTTCATAGTTATTGGAACCAAAACTTTTGATCTAAAGATAACATTAAACAATAAATGACAGAGGGAAACACTCAAAAGGCAAACCTTAGCTGTACCTGCAACAAAAATACCAAAGGATTTGTTGAACTTTGCCAGTTACCTGCGTTTCAGCACAGCTCATCTAAAACAGGAACTCTGTAAATAAAATGTTTTTCTGTCTTCTAGAGTTGTTACCAATTCCAGTGTGGAAAACTTAGCAGATCTCTTTAAAAGAAAAAAGATAGACTATACATATGAATCACATAAACACCTATTATTCTTTAATTCTGAAACTTAGTTCTTGTTTCTACCATTTTTTGAAAAGATTTTACTTGGAATGAAGCCTGAAAAGTCATGAAAATATTTTACTTAAATTTTCCTTAAATTCTACAATAATCAACATTATGATGTTCATCTGCAAACCTCAGTAAAGCTGCCCTAGCAGAATGGCTAACCTGCCTCAAATACTTGTCAATAAAGACTCAGCTGGCACTTGTTCCTCAAAGTACTCAAAAAAAGTGCTGCCTTTGTTGTATAGAACTCCTATACAAAGGTATATGGCCATAGCTCTCTTTAGATACATATTCTACTGAGGCCAGGGTAGAAAAGCTATACTAGTTCAGGGCCACAAAGCACATTAATTCAAGTCTGGAATATTGTGTGGCTTCCTGGCCTCAGTACTCTCTGACATAACTCCTTTAAAAAGCTGGGTTTTTTCTCTTAGGCCAGGTCCACCCTTGCAGTACTGTCTATGATAAAACCTGAAGACACAGTACATTGATACAAACAGTCCTGATAACTAAAAGCAAGTTGTGTTACTTTTTAAATAGGTAATAATACACTCCAATGTGTATTTCATATTATTTTTAAATACTAATGAATTTGTCACTTTTTAAGACATCAAGGACAAATGGAAATTATTTTATGGTATTATTTGCTTTATAGAAAAAGCTTAAAAGAAGACATATAAGGTTTTAAATACAGTAACTTCTGCTGTATATTCGCATGTGCAAATGTTTGGCACAGTGAATGTTAAGGTTGTACATATATGTATAATTCTTTTTCAATTAGAGAAAAACAACATTTCAAGGATGTGTGATATGTAGTGTAAATATTGGGGGTGTGAATTTATTTATACAAATTCACATTTGTACCAGTGGTTCACAAATCAAAGAACAGGCCAGTGCCGACCACCCTGAAAACACAGAACGGAAAGTAACTAGGATGTTTTTACTAACCATCTAAAATGAAAAATATCTCCATTACTTAGCTTGTTAAATGCTGACTGATGCTATCAAAAATGACACTGAACTCGACAAAGTCAAGTAAGCAAGCTAAATAACCGAGCAACGCACTTCCAGCAGGTGTATCTGCTGCTTAAGGAAACTGTCTGTCAACACGCCAGATAATAGAGATGGTAATGGCCCACCCAGAGTAACACACAGCCCACAGATTTGATACAATACTACCTCTGTAATTATATTATCCTAATGCTGTATTCTATGAACAAAGGTGCAACAGTTTGATTGAACTTCGGTGTAGACACAGCATTCGTCTTAGTTCATTTATTTCTTTTGCAAATATTCCAGATTAAACTAAGACCTAGTAGCCTTTGTACCAGTCTATTTATACAGACTAATTTAATACAGATCACTTCATGGAAAGATAAACCCCAGTTTGGGGAAGAAAAATCTGTAAAAAAGAAAAAAAGAAAAATAGCAAGGGAAAGTCACTAAGGACACACGAGTTTCTCGAGATAACTACACCTTCAGAAGATGAATGAAAAATAGCAGTAGTAATAGAGATTAACAGCTCTCTCACTGGAAGCATGCCCAAGGCTGAAGTAAAAGCTGTGTACAGGATTCCATAGATAAAAGGCAAATATTCTCCAAATCATTAAAATAAATGAAGATCTTTCACATTAGCATTTCCCATCCTTAACTAAAGGGAAAAACAAACAAACAAAACCATGTATTTCTGTTCCTGCCTACCAGAAAGTAAGCAAAGAATTGAAAAGCTTTTGGATTTTCCCATTGAAAAGAACTTTCTCTCCACTCGCTAACAGAAGAGCACGTCTGTATCATCAAAAGACTGCACACAAATCAGCTTTGTGCTCAACTACGGCCTTTTTGTACTTCATCTTGAACTAGAATCCAGATATGATGAACAGCAAGATTTCTTGCCTCCGTAAAATTTTCATAAACTTAAATGGTTAAATGATAGCCAAAGGAGATTCTTCATATTACATTCCCTCCAAAATTCTACCTGTGCGTTACAAACAATCTATCTAGAACTGCAGGGATTTAGCCTCTGCTTCACTAATGAACAAATTCAGGTGCCTACAATCACACCATAAAGCTAACTTTCCCCAGGACATACACAGATGCTGGTACTGGTACGTAAACAGCTAGTGAGATAACAAAATGTTTCACTGATAAATAGAAAATAGAGTATTTCCAAAACAAAGTGCACCTCCTAGATGAGAACAGAAGTTTGAAAAAGATGTCCCAGTCACAAGACATCAAATAATCATGAAAAAAACTCTAATTAAAAAAATCCCTGGTAAACAAAATCTTTAACCTTCACTGGAATGAAAGGCCCTTACGATCTCCACATGCTACCATCATATTTACCACCAGTTCTAATTATAACCTGTACTGCAGAGTCTTTTATTGGCTAACAAGTCTTATTTCACATCATCAGTAATCCATACCATAGAAAAAAGCTGCACAAAAAGAGAAACAATAATGCTCTACTAGGAACCTCTTACTATGAATTAGTTCAAAATTATTGAGACTACTGTTTTTCTACACAAAATGGCAAAGCATGCTCAGAAGGCATTCATGTATTTTGACCACCTTAACATCACTGAAATTGCATGCTTAACAATATTTAGAAAAAAGTTTACTACTTTACCAGAGGAAATCATCCTACCTTATATTTTATTGCTGTCACAAAGTAACAATTACCTTCCCATCACTATAAAGCTTATTTCTCCCCACCGTAACAAAACACAACATCTGCCAGCATTAACTTTATTTCTATCCATAAAAAGGGTGAGGATTTTCAGATGGTATTTTCCAATGTATTATGGATAAAATCCTCTTTCATAGAGAGTACTTCTTTCCCTCTAATTAGCCCTAGTATAGCACTACTCTTTCCTGATTCTTGTTGTAGAAGCTCTCTCATTTCCAAGCACACCTTGAACTTTCTCAAGAAGGTGAAATCTGTAACATTTCCCAGTCAGTGCCTTAAAAAAATACAGCTGCAAAGCCTGCTGTAACTTTTAATAGCAGCCATATTACTTCCTTTATAGATGATACAGTAAATCTAAGATAAAAAAATAAAATGCACAGGCTCCTAAGAAAATCTTTATTGCATGCAATAATTGAAAATACATTTTGCATTTTATTTTTTAAGGTAGAGTTTCTCTGTGTATTAAATTAATACAGCTTTGAACAAGATGCCTGAATAAATTTATGCAGAATTTTTATTTTAAGTGAGATATGTATGAAACCTATATAATATGCACGTATGTTTAATTGAACATTTTTAAAACAAGATGCTAGTATACATTTTATTTAGAAGATCAGCACAAGAAATGTAGTGTATGTTATCTGAAGTTAAAATCTTTCTTACTTAAAACAATTGAATCTCTATGAACACTGATATGCCTTAATGTTCCGTTCAATTGATTTGTTTCCCTTGCAATTAAAAAATGCAATGTAACTTGTTCCAAAGTTTGACAATCTGCTACGCTTCTAGAATAAACCGACCTGAAGAGCCTACCTGTGATTATGTACTATGCATATGTATTTCAGATATGTTTTCTACTCATCAACCAGAAGAGTCTCCAATACATCTATAGTAGGAACAGTCACATACAAACAATCCACACTAAGCCATATGTCTCAACAAATCATCTCAGCTAAAGTAATACCCTTTAAGGGAAGTAATTTTTATTTCTCCAAATCATTTAGAGAGAAAGACAAAACCTCAAATGATTAAGATCAGGAATAAAGACATCATTACTCTTAATTTACCTACCCATGCTTCAAGTCTCAGCCACGATACAATGCTGAATTTAGGGCCAACAGCACATACCGGCGGGAACAACCTCCCATTCACCTTCATAGAGGAAGAAGTTAGAGAATTCCAGAGAGGCTGTCAACACAGTTTAAAAAACTGTAAATCTTTGGAAATAAGAGACAAACAAGATTTTACCAAATGGTAAAATGAACAAAATTTTAGCTTGGACAGATCCACTGACAACAGCCTCCTTGGTTTGCTGTGGATAACGATCTTCCTTCCAGGCCAGTGCCGCAGCTGCCTTTCCAGGGGTAAGCCCTGCGGTGCACAGCTGCCAGAGTCCCATGTCTACACACTGAAGAGTATCAAAAGCCTGCGATCCAGAAGCGAAGACAAAGGACAGCCCGTTAAGGACTACAACCGCAGGTACAACAAATAGCATTATCAGAAAACAGATACGCTTTTAGGAGCCCCCAGAAACAGGGGGTGAGGGGAGGAAAGGGAGGCGGCATGGAGCCCTGAGGGGCTGGCACCTTCTGCCGCTGGGCAGCGAGATTCATCTTCCTACACAAGTCCAGCTGGCAGATCTGATGCAGCTGAGTGACCACGGGCAGGGGTGGCTGAGAAATAAAAGACTCCTCTTCTGTGTACTGTGCATGCATCAAGACACTTTTAAATGAAATCTGCTCAGCAAGACTGTAGTGCGTAACCAGCTACTTTTGACTGTTTCCTGCTCTTTTGGTGGTCTATGGATTTACAAGATGCCATCGAGATGAATTACAGGCAGAGACAGTAACCGAAGTCTGGTGAATAGTTAACGTCTTCAGGTGTAGACCACAGATCAAGTCAAACTTTCTACTCCCCTCTTTAAGTATAAAGATACTGCACAGAGCCTCGTCCGGTCACTTCAATATAGGAATATTTCAAGTAGATGTTAAAAAAAAAAAACTAGCACAAAACCAAAAACCTAGAAATGCACATCCACTCATTTCAGTAAAATATGACCCAAGGAGTCTCCATTTCCCATGGAAGAAAAGCATATTACAAGCTACTGTCTCCTGACAAGTTGTGCTTCTGAAGTTTCAACTGCAATTCTGCCCCTTCTCCTACTGCTCCAGGATTCACGAATTTGTGTACTGTATGAATAACTATGTATTTCTTCAAGATACAAACGTTACTTAGGAAGTCAAAACAGTCTGAACAGCGAATCCCACACTTACTTTCTCATCCTGTAACTTCCCTTACTGTGTTCTTAATTGAAGAATAAATGACGGTAATGAAATAAACTCCCGTGCTGCTTTAAGTTCCCTGATGCTTTAAGAACAGTATGAAAGTCAAAGTGCAGCAGAATTAGCAATGTTTTACCTACTGATTTACTTTGTAGGCACAAAACTCTTTAGACTTTCTTCAATGCTGTAACCGTGGTCAGGGTAGTACGCATATATATAGCTTCTTAGAGACAGAATCCTGCATCTACTTTCATGTAAATATACTACTAATTGGAACTTCTATATAGTATGAGTGACTTGTAGCCTCAAGTTACCTCTTAATATTTGCTTTAATGAAACTATACTAGGTTGAGCAGAAATCTCACGTATGCCAAGCTTTTCAAAGTTGGAATAATTTGTGCAACTGTTTTCTGAGCCCATTCCAACTTTCCAATGTCCTTTTTCTCTTGTGTCTGTGGAGTCTGCGTTCCAATAATTGATAACCATCTCATTGATGATTCACCGGGAGTTCACCTCCCTACTCATATTTCCCAGCATAACTTGGAAGAATATTGTCAGACTATCTAATGTGATTCCAGGTTCTTTTCAGCATCACTCTCTTACAGACTATGGTCCCATAATGCTAAACTTATGAACATACACCTTTTGTGTTTAGATGTATGGCTTGAATGCAAGAAAAATATACTTGCCCAGCTTAGATATGGAGAGTAGACTTAGCTTTACCACTGCTTGTTTATCTGTCAACATTTGTCTTCTGCACAAATCCTGCAAGTTGTGACTAATGGTTATTGGGTAAATCCATTTTGAGCTATGTACTGCTACTCCAGTGGCTCTTTCTACATATATCCATTAACTTACCAGTTTTGTGTGCATGCTTAGAGGGAATGGTCACTGCTCGATTCCTTCTATAAACCAGCCAGATAATTTGAAGAAAAGTATATCAGTTTTTCAGCGTTAGTTTACATTGCTTTTCTATGGACAAGCTCTCCTCACGCTC
The DNA here is from genome assembly GCA_013400755.1 of Pelecanoides urinatrix. Classification (NCBI taxonomy): domain Eukaryota; kingdom Metazoa; phylum Chordata; class Aves; order Procellariiformes; family Procellariidae; genus Pelecanoides; species Pelecanoides urinatrix. The sequence goes on from VZTQ01005102.1 coordinate 287,825, forward strand.
ATCTAATCCTCTACGAAGACTGGTTTAAATCAGGTTTCTTTTTGTCATAATTGAAGTCAGGAAAAGATTAAGCTTACTTTCTTCTTTCCAGTAACAAAATATTTAAATGATGACAGCATACTGAAGGAGCAAAACCAGGGACTGTGACTCCTAATTACTGCTCCCATTTTCTACCCTCCTAACTTTGAAGCTCTGCATCTACTCCATGACATAGAGCAGAAATATGCATGAGTTGAGATTCTCCCTCTAGAACAGAGAAAACTAATTGACAGCCTGAAGGCTGAATCCAGCCCCGCAAGACAGTTGTACTTGGCTTCCATGCTGGCCTAGAGCAAGACTGCATATCATGTACTGTGCTAAACAATTTCCCTAGCCCACAGGAGAGCAGGGAAGAAAAAAAAAAGGGAGTGAGGAAAAGGAGGGGGTGAGAGGAACAAGAGAGCATGGGTGATGGCTGATGGAAGTGTAACCATTCCAGCACTTTCCCGCCTTCTCGAGTTGCCTCTATGGAGAGCAGTTAGCACAGAGCAGAGCTGGAGTAGGCTGGGTCCTTGCCGGGTCTGCCCCAACCTGGGCTAAACCAGAGGAGGGATCGCTTCCTGCTGCAGTGACTCTGACAACCAGGGCCCACATGCCTTTTGTAACAACCTTTTAAGAGGTAGCTTTGCTAGATCTATTAGATAATTGGGGTAGAGCAGGAGTGAATCAGTGCCCCAAGAACTCCTACAAACAGAGGGGAGGAAGGCAGCACCATTCCTGGGTGGGACCTACAATCTCTCCAAAAGGAGGTCACGCTGCTGGAACAGAGAGGTAGTCTGGATGTTCCTGGTCTGGGCACAAAGTCCTCTTCTTCGCATCCGCTGTTAAAGTAAACGGGCTGAATTTGACTTTATAGGCTTTCCCTGAGCATGGATGAAATTAAAATCAAGGACACTCATCTGCTTCTGCAGGAGCAGTCCCAAGTCCAGCAGGAACACACTAAATTGAAGTCAGAAAAAACAAGTGACCCTGTACCAGGCTCTCCAGCACCTTCTATAGCACCTCTGTATTATTAGGATTTCTCTTTTGTACCTTTCTCTCTCTGCACAACAGAGGGTTAAATCATCTTGATATATTCATCTGATCTATGAGCAGCTGGGGGGGGCGGGGAAGAGAAAAAAAGGTGGCCCATAACCATAGGGAATCAGCAATCCAGGCTCTAGAGGAATAAATCCATAGAAGGAAAAAATCGAAAATTTTAAGTTAGAAAACTAAATTTATATCCCAGCACCACCCAAAAGGGCTAATTTTTTGAACATTCCAAAGGACTTCCAAAGTTATTTGCAATTCCTGCTAAAAATAGCCACGTAACATTTCAAATAGTCCTTAAAGCAGAGTGAAGAGCAGTCTTGTGAGGAACAAATGTAACAGTGAGCAAGCTCCCAATCTCTCTGTGGCTGACAGACTTTGTGACCCTCTGAGACCAAGATATAATTTCTTCCTGCCTCAGTTTTTCTGTCTAGAGAACAGCAATAGTAAGACCTCCTTCTTTTCCAAGTATGAGTACATTTGAACATTCATAAAATGCTTTCAAAAACTTGATTTGAAATACCTACAAAATGTGGATTTTTCAGGGTACTCTTGCAAAAGAAGTCACAAACCAATGCTAAGATACCAGAACAGAAGTATATGCATTGATTCTCTTTCTTCTGTACATGGACAATATTTACTAATATTTACTAGCTGGCCTTTATGATTTTTTTTCCATTTTTGGAAAATATTGTGACTATTTGTGGTTTAAAAACCTAATTACTTCAGTTAGCATTTTAAAATTAAGTAATTTGCAATGCCTACCATTACACCTTTTATTAACATCAAAGGACTGGTTCAGCCCATTGATAGTAAAAAAGCTACATATTGAGGAGATTTTGATTATTTTTATTTTATTAGCTAATTCCATGATGGCAGTTTTGAATATTTCATTGTCCGCTGCTTCAATAATTATTAATATATGACTACTACATCTTACTTTACAAGGAAATTTTGCTATCTTACCAAGTATCTTGCCAAAAATGCTGCTTGATGCCTATTTATGGAAGGACAGTCCTTTCCACTGTATTTTAATTTGTGTTTATTCAGAAAGTGGTACGTAGGTAATGTACCATACGTTAATATATTTTGAAGAAAATTTGATCAGTTAATAAACCAAAACCATAGTTATTAGAAAGGGCAGTCCAGAAGAAGACACAGTTTTATAAAACATCTTAGTAAAGTCACACTATCAGTGGAGCCTTTCCTGTTTTAAAACCTCGCCACAGAATACGCCAAAGAACTAATTCCACTAATAAAACTGGAGCCAAACAAATTATCTTCAGATAAAGATGTCTACAAGAGAGACTTGCTAGTGTCTGATGAAAAATTTAAGAGCAGCATGGTATTTGAGGAATCCGCTTAATTATTGCCATCTTACTCTTGTGGCATTTTTAGTCTACATGTTCTGTACACTTTAGAGTGAAAAAAATTATTCGTTTTTTTGACATCAGAGAAAAACCTGCAGGTTTTTACTAAATACTCTATCTGTAGTATAATTGTTGAGTAAGGATAAGGCATTGAGCTGAATACCAGACTTTTAACACTAACAGTTTCTGCCAGTAAAGCGTTTACTAATAGGAATCATGGAGCAAAAGCAACCAAGAATGCCTTTGCATCTGGAAGTGGTTACAGAAACCAAAATGGTAACTGTGTATAAAGTAAGCACAGTCACATACCCCTAAGATTTTTAATTTTTTTTTTTTTTTTTTTTTTTTAAAACGTGGGTTAGAAAAAGTATTTGACACTTTTACCTCTGTTTTTGTTAACTGGAATATTTTTAAGTTGTAAATTAATAAAAAATCACTTTTAGCGGTTTTTTTCCACTTTATTATGAACTTTTTGAACTGAATTATAGCAGGCATATATGTAAAATATTAAATTTCAGTCAAGCCAGCTCCAGCATACAGCTCCCCTCCAATCACTTTTGATAGCATAGAAGCACAAAGAAGCCCAGTTTAGAGAGTCCACATGTGTTTAATCTTTGATTAATTGAACGAAAACTAAGCGCCTCCAGACATATTTCTTTTAATCACGGGAAAGATATCTTTTCAGTTGCTTTGCTAGTAGGACAGAGTCAGCAGATGTCTGTCTGGTCTAAAGGGAATTTCTCTTTCTCTGGAGAAAACAGTTTAAATAGAAGAGGAAGAGCCATATGCTGACTATGCACTGCTTAACAGATGACGTAGAGAAGCATCTACTACCGCAGGGAGTGGAACAGGGCAGTTTTCAAATTAAATTTCTTTCAAATTCAAAGCAATCAGCTGAAATCAATTTACATACAGGATGCAAGTCAAGTCAGACAGTTCTCATCAAAACAGCTCACAGACACAAAGATGCAAATCTGTCTTTGTCAGCAGTATGATTTTTAAGGAAGGTTTTAACGTGATGACAGTAAAAAGAAAGAAAATCAATTACTTCACAATTTTAAATACAGCTGATACTTTTGTTTTCTGGGGAATGATGATTCAAAATAATAATAATAATAATGATGATAAAATATCTCATCGATATGAAGTATTTGCCAAAGGTTCTAAATTCATAAAGAAAAGTGTATTAGCACAATGCAAATTTATCTCCAAATTTAGCTCAGGAGCAAGACTCTCACTACATCAGGAAAATATGTTTTAAAATGTTGGATCAGGGTGAAAAAAGCATCAGAACGACCAATGCATGAGGATTACCACTCAGCATTTTATTTGTCTAACTTCATTCTTTTGCCTGCATCCTTTTGCCTACAGGCCTATGTCTTATATTATCATCTAGGAAATGTAAACACTAATAAAAATAGGAATGATCTCCTTCACGTGGTCTAGTCCTACCAAGATATCGGGGGGTGAGGGTAGTGTGAAGATCAGAGTTTAAAGCAGAAACTGGGAAAGAAAAAAAAAACCAAACACTACTAGACATCTGTTAGTTGAAAACCACATATAAAAACTCCCTTGGACCAAAGGAAGTTCACCAACCAGAAGAAAGAAGAGACAGCCAATGGTCCCAATTCATTTGATAACTTCCACCAAGGAGACCCCTCTGAACTCTGCTTGAGGCTCCACCTTTCACAGTCCACAGGACATACAGGCTTGAGATGCGGCACGTTGCTTAACACCGTGGGAAGGGAAGGAGAGCAGGCAGCAGAGACTGAAAAGAGACTGTGGTATCAAAACCTCCGTTTCCTTCTTCATATAATTAGGATGCCTGCCTCTATTGGTATTTCTAGTTGATGTTAACAGTCTGAATTGTCTTCCACAGGCTTCTGAACAGCAACAGCAAAACTAAGGAGAGCTTTGCTATCAATTTACTATATTGGTCGGATGCAGGAAAATGACTTGCACAGCTATCTCAGGCTCATGCTTGGAAAGGAAAACTCCTTTAAACCTGAACAATTTTAATCCAATTTTTTTCTCCCCTGAAACTAATAACCAATGAGTCTAAATCTGCAAGGCATAGCTTCCACCTTGTTCTAAGAACCAACTTCTCTAGTTTTGGTTCGAGGTTTCAGATAGTCTTTTACCCATCAGTCACCACCCCACAGAAAGACTGCTACCACAGTCTTTGATTTATGAATTTTCTGAGCTGCATTTCAGTTTCTGGCAGGACTACAAAACATATAATTTCCCTGATCATCCATCCCAGCATGGTCACCATAATATCCTAAATTACTCATCAGCTTAAGAATAATCAGTATAGTCACAGAATCATAAACGATTAAGAACTCTGTTGGCTGAAGGCAACCTAAATTCCTCTGTTCCACATAGTTTCCAGGAAGACACAAAGACATAAGAACAGTTTTTTGGGTCAAAGTGCTCATCTAGCCTACTATTTTGCCCCGACCTTGGCAGGAGTAGACAAATGCATTGAATAGGAATCTTTTATTTATGTGCTCTGTTTTCATAGTAGTTTTAAGTCTTATATGTATTAGCATCTAGAAAAAGCTTTCGTCCACTAACAATACCACTGAACTGTCTCAAGTATAATGCACACACATGTTGACACACATCTTCAATAGAAGTCCTCTTAGTCTGCTTACAAAATATATTGAATCTTAGCATTTCATACCTAACATGAAATATATAAACAGTATGGGCTTCCAATCCTCTCCATGGAACAACCAAAATCCTAAAACAATAATCCTACAACTGTAGACTATACAACCTTCAGATCTTTAACAATTACTCTTACATAGTCCCAAATAAATACAAGTTGTATTTTAGATAATACACATACAATTTTCCTCTAAGAACAGACTTAGGCATAACTACAAAATGAAGTTCTACCATACCAAATAACTGTGTCGGTTTGGATACATATTTAAGTTATGGCATTTCCAGTCAAGCTTTAGTGTTTTTGTTTCCTGATGTTTGTTCTATTTTTTAAATCTGTATTCCCCAATGCATAAATTAACCTTGTAACCCTCTCTACAGTGTGAGCATCCAATGACTCTGGTAAGGCACATTTCTTATTTTATTCATTTATTTCATGAGTACAGACAAGACTGTCTCATCAAAACTTTACCAAACAATACTTAAAAAAAGTAACTCTTCTTTTTGTCTCCCCCACTGCCCCTACAAGGGTGGACATTTGCCTGAAGAAACTTAGTCTTTGAACGAAACGATAAATGAAAAACTCAAAAAAGAAAGACCTTTTGTGATACCTTAAAACTAACTGCACACTTGAAACAAAAAAATCATCCACAACTTTTATGAGACTTGGCCAAATAAAATCATAACCAACAAACCCAGCACGTTTTCCATAGGCTTTCACTGTTTCTGGCTGCGAAGTACTGCACATAGCAGGCAAGTGCAGCCGATCAGCTCTTTCTGGTAGAAGCCTCTATACCAGCATACTCTGATGCCTATCACCCACCATTGGCAGCCTACAAACTGAGGGGAGACTCTCTTCTCACAGAAGTTACTGTGGCACGTTCACTGCTGCTGACAAAGTTCAGAAAGAAGCTCCAGAACCTATGGTGGAGGTAAAAAGGAAAAAAGGCCTACTTTTGACTTGGCATGAACCCATATGCCTCCAAGGGAGTCCCCAGGTGACTGACTAAATCTGAGCTATCATCACTATAGGAGTGTTTGTTTCAGATCCCATGTAACAGATTAGATCTAAGCAACTCAGATGGAGTCTTAATCTATGTGCACATTGTACACAGAAATTATTTCTGTCATCACTGGAATGGAAACAACTGTAAATATATTAATACTTCTAGAAGAACTGTAGTCTGTGTTACTGTATATAGTCAAAGTATTGATAAGTATGATTTCTTCTCTTATGTTTATCAAGCACTAATGGAAGCTGTAGTGTGCACCATAGCACACATCTGCTGGTCCACTGCAAGGAAGATGCAGAGCAAACAAAATGATTGCGAGTTAAAATTGAGTTAATAAATATCTTAGTGAAGTGGTGGTACGGATCACGGCTCTCATAGCAACGTTCCACCACCAAGTGAAGGGGGCTGCCCTCCCCAGGACAAAGAGAGAAAAGTTCATATAAAAGTTAAGGATATTTTTCTCCGATCCAGTGAAGTATGAATGGTAAACAGCACACAAATGAAACAAATCATTTTAGCACTGCTTTTAAGAACAAAATTCTTGAAGATTTGTTATTGAGAAATGTGAAAATGTAGTGAATGAGGTAGCTGTTGGAAGCACAAAAAAGGTACCTGCATTATGCAATACGCACCACTGTTAAGCATAGTCACTTATAGAGATCTGTTGATCGTGACAGCAAACAGACAGAACTGTTCTTCTGAGGTTCACCTAACGTTAAAGTGATACAGCCTGGTAGGATGGTATCCTGCCAACATATTTAGTTCATCTCTTCAATGAAGAAAGGAGCTGATGGTTTGGTTAAAAAGTGCGTATTTTTTTGCTCAGGCCTTTGGTGTCTCAACCCGTGGAAATTATGAAAAGTGTCCAAAATGTTTTGTTCATTGTCATGCAACTGAAAAAGGGAGTAACCTGTTGTTTGCCTGATTATTTTAAAACACCAGTGATTGCACATTAGGTATAATTTATAAAAATTAAGTGGTCTGAATTTTGACAGTATTGCATAGCTTGCAGGTAATAATACAAACATTAACTCAGGGAGACCCTATCTTGCCTAAAATTAATGGAAAGTGAGAAAGAATTTTGCAGCTAATTGAACCATATTCTGCTTAACACAGGAAAATGAAGTACAGAAAAGTCATCACTGCTGGTTTAGATTCTGTAGCAACCTTTTCTTTATGTGCCAAAGGCATTTCAGAACAACAGGGGATATTTCATTTTACCAATGATAATTAATGATGCTGCTGATGAAACCATCCTCTACACAGGATGGTTAACTCTGCTTCTTATAATTCAAAAGAACTCAAAGTGTTTTTAACCATAAGACACCTACACTGACTCTATGCCATTTTTATTCCTTTTAAGTAATTTTAAAATTGCAACAATGCATTTTTAGAACTTGAACAGTCATCAAATATGTACTGACAATTATGTTACAATGATGACAAAGCTACATATGAAAGAATCATGCCAAATTCCCTGCTCATAAATACATTTCTTCTCTAAAAACTCATTATGACATGGCAAGGGGTGAGGAGAGAGAAAACAAAGTAGTCTGATTCAGTTGGAAACATCAGATTTCATAGCTGGATTTCACAAAATAAAACCATCTTAAGTAATTCAGCCACCTTCTCTGAAGCTTGACATGGGCTATGTGTGGATTGTTTGCATAAAGGCAAGTTCTGTTCATAAAGAACATAGAGCCTCAACACATTGCCTTCACATGTCGGGACAGTCCAATTTGAAGACAATCTAAAATTATGTCTTATTTCCATCCAGTAGAGGAGATCATCCTACCAATTTTTGTTTTCCTTTGGAGTCTCCTGAAATATTTTGTTTGTTTGTTTGCACCATGCTATGAGTTCATACTGAAATTCTTTAAATGTGTTACTATTTCATTTTTCAACCATGCTGTAGGACAGTCATGGAAGTCTCATGGAAGACCAATTTTTCTAACCCTGAACTAGGAATATAGTAGTAATAATAATACAATTAAATTTGAAGACCATAAAAGCCATAATATTTAAGCATTACCATTTGCTGCACTGCTGGATTTCTGTGCAGCCTTACTTCCCTATCTCCTTTTTCATTTGGTGATTCATATTAGAATTTAAAGAAGGTTCACAGAGTAGAAATATTATATAAAATATTAGCATAAACCCTCACTATTTTATTAGAGAGGTTTAACGGGACAAAGAAATTCCTTCTCTTTCACCCTACTTTCACCCTTTTTATAGGTGAAAGTAAACACAACTGAGTAAGCCTTCTTTAAAATGTGGGAGGTTTGTAAAACATCTGCTATTCTCATTAAGTCTAACTCAGTATGTGACAACATCATTTTCATTTAATGAAAAGAAAAAAAATTAAAAAAAAAGAAGAAGAAAGTACAAGGGTCACTTCCCAAAAAGGAAGGACTACACTGATTTTCAAACTCTCAACGTTCTTCAGCTGACTGTAATGGCAGAGGAAAGTAATACACACAAACTTATCAAAGTAGCTAAAATAATTGTTCTTGCTTTCCCTAAGCGGAGATAACTACATTATAAAAAGTAGCACATTTGCATATAACTTTGACCTCATTGCAAAGAAATTTCTCCTAAATGACATTACATCTTTTGCTAAGATATGCTTCAGAGGCAGTTTATAGTAATCCAGGCTTTCAATGCTTGTTGCAGCTGAATAGTAAAAGTCAAGGTAAACCTACCACTGATAAATAGTAGGTTTTAAGAAGCATTAGCAACAGCACTACTATTAAGCCTTCTATGCCTCAGGCAACTTTTGTTAATGCCATTGCTTGTGGTAAGCAATAGTATAGCTTCACTAAATTTTTTTATATGTACTTAGGAGCTTAATGAGATTCTTGTAAAATTGAGATTCGTCTTTGTTACATATGCACATAAGCATTTGAATTAAGTCACGTGTTTATCAGCAAGATATGAACAGCTCAGGTAAGAAAATCTGCAAACCTGTTCATTAATTTCAGCTTGGCTTAAATCATTGATGCCGTACAATGGCAGTCAGGAGAGCATGTTTGCTAACGTAACACCATACAGACTGAACATACGATGAAAACAAGACACAAAGAAATACAACTTCTCATTGTGAGAAGGATATTACTATTTTAGAACCACTGAGTAGACAAAGCTGTTAAGTCATTTTTCATATCAATTCTGTGCTATGGAATGTTTTTTGTTTGTTTGTTTTTAACGTCACAACATGGCAAGTGTACAACTAGGATGTTCCTGGGATCTAATGTAGAAAGTATTTGGAGTATTATCCATTGTAAATTGAAAACAAATGTGAACAAACTTTTATACACAACAGCTTATTTACTGTAAGATATTCTGTTACTGAGGTTAGAGAGAACAAGCTTTTCCACGTACTATACAAATACTTTTGTAAAAGCATGGCTCTTGAGAAGCAAATCCACGTATCAATGGAAAATAGAAACATTGTGATAAAAGTTACCTAGAACTTTCATGGCAAATGTGAAAGAAGTTCACAGAGAAACATGATTTGAAATAAAGATTCATGAAGCCACTGACCAGCAAACATAACCAAATTAATTTGCATTTCATTTTTTTAAAATCCTCAAAAACTTCAGAGTGGAGAAAGAAAAATGACTCTTTGACATGGGTAGGTTTCTACATAATGCTACATAACAGACACCTATGAGATCCAAAGATAAAATTTTCCTCAAAAAGGAGTAACTGGAGGAGAACAAAAGAAAAAATTAAACATTGAATCAAACTATCTCACACCAGTAACTGACTTTGGTGTTGATCAGGTGCATTTGTTCACCAGACAATCCTGAGAGATTCAAGCATATGAAGCAGCTGCAGCCACCTTCTAGTCTGCTAACAGGTAACTAATTGTGTTTCCGAAACTTCTTCTACTTCTCTTCTGTGAAAAATGACTTTTGTTTCTCAGCTGTTTATGTGATAGCCAAAACAGTCCCCAGCCCTTACTGAGGATCAAGCATGATTCCATTTTGTGCTCCCACCTGTAAAAGCTGACATTTATAGAGAGAATTACCCAGGTTCGTTTTGACAGGGACATGACCTTTTTCAGTTCTTTAGGACCTTTCACTACTGGAGAATGTGTCACTGGTAGGCAGTAATCCGAAACCAGTTACATTCCTCAAAAACAAAACACAGAGCTAATTTAAATAGGTCTCCAGTGATCAAAAGGCTGAGTTCAGGAAGTCAAGAAGAGGGAGGCAAATGGACTTGTAGCAGCCTAAGTCTGAAGGATGAGCACAGACTGTTATCTGATCAGGCCATCACACACCCTTTCTGGGCTACCCTGCTAAAACTTCCTTCCACTGCAAATTAAGTTTGAATGCATACAGTGAGTCCCCATTTCAGAAATTTTGTGGGAATAATGTTTCAAATAAAGATGTCAGTCAACTACAAAAAAAAAAGTCCCCCAATTAAACAGGAGTTACATCTCTTATTTAATTGACTTGTAATTCAGCTTTCTGTTGAGTTCCTATTTATGCAAATTTATATTCTTCCCATTTATGAAGATCTTACAGATCTAAGTTACACAGAAAATGTCATGTAATATTAAATTACAAAGCTACTTTGCACAAGGCTGTGTAGCTTAGAATAGTTTTACTCATCTCTTAAGTGTCTGAGATATTTTAATTCTTGAAATATCAAGTGGCTAGCTATTTGATTAGAGAAAGTTACAGTCCCTGCAACATAATCAAACAGAATGTAGACCATGGGGGTTCAAGTACTCATTTAGTATATTTAAGAAAGATACCACTCTCTACTAGCAAGAAGTATCACCTTGTTTTTAATGTTTCTTTGGGGATTGGGATGGGTCATGGTTTCAAGGAAATAATATGTATTTTATATATATAAAATAATATTATGGAGAAGATGTAACAAATCCCCCACGCCATGAGTAGACATATGGGATCTCCAAAAACTTTGAAAGGGCCACGAGAGGCTGAGATTGAATTAGAAAGAGACTTACTTAATTCAATTTGCTGATAATAAATGGTATTTAGATCTTGTTCAATGGTTTCACTGACGACCACACTATCGTGACGGAGATACACATCAGTGGAAGAAAATGTAGCATTCTTTGGATTAAATGAGATGCACACCTCAGTTAAGTCACCAAAGAAAGGTTGATGAATAGAAAGGAACAAAGCAGAGGGAAAACACTCTGCAGTTTTATGGGTTTAATCTTTCCCCTAGATGGTGGCTATCACATCTAAAGCTATTTTTGAAGTTCTTAAGATACACACGTATTTAAGAAGATAAAACCGCTTTTTATATATTGCACTTCTGAATTGTTGTAGATTTGAAATCCCTCTACATTTCCTTCTTTACAACTGCAGAATCTATGCACAGTGTTATCGTGGTTTAACCCCAGCCACCTTATTACATAGGCAACAAATTCTTTGTGGACTACCTCAACAATGAGCATTGGAACGGCTTAAAAAAAAAAAAATTATCTGCATGAAGGAATAATAGACATGAAAATTTATTTTTAGTATTAATCTGAATCTGAAGTAAAATCTACACATCCATTGAACAGTGAAGGAACATCATCTAATTGAAGTTGTTACTATAAGAGGTGATGGAAGAAAACGTGATAAATTCCCTATCACCTTATGAAACAAACTGGTGCAGACAGGAGCTGCTTCTTCCAGCAAGAGCTAGCAGTTGCAGTGCAAAAAACACTTCTGCTTTCTATGTTTCACAAAAGTTTTTAGTTAAACTTGCAGCATCAAAGCATATAACCAATTGAGTGCTCTAAATTATCTTCTGTACCTTGTAAATGAAAACCAAATAAAGGCAATTTTAGTCTGTAAGCATACAAAAATTAAACTATAACATAAGGATTTGTTAAACAGCAATTGTATATTACTACATGTATACAAATGTAAATGCTGTGGTGCTCAAAACAGGTGTACTGAGAAGCTAATCAAAACAGTTTGCTGATTTGCAGCAATCCATTGTGAATGTAGCTACAGTTTATAATGACAATAGCATTGCAGCTATACTGCACAGATCTTGAATTTAATGCAAATTTATTCCACCAGCCTTCAACTCTTTCCTTGTTCCTCACCTCTTCTATGCTATTTAGTGTGTTTCGGTGCTTTTGCACTGTCACATCACTTGCTTTTCTATTAAAATCATAACCTTTTCTGTTAAAATTCTTTGCCTATAATCTGCTGGCATACAATTAAAAATGTATACCATTATACCTACAAATCTTATTTCCAAATATAGATTGTGATTTTTTTCCCCTCCTTACAGCATTGTTGGTGTTTATTTTCTGACACCAGCCCTCGATATGAGAGTAATTTTGAGCTGGATTAACAACTTAATGCTATACTATTGTTAAGTGATATACATTTGAACCCCTTTAAGAAGATACTAATCTTTTATTTTTTTTGTCTTCAGTGTTGGCAGAAGCTCTTAAAAAATTTGTGGTGATATCAGTATTTTGCATTCAGATTCTGTCAGTTAGACTCTCTACTGCAATAACGCGAAGATGACTCAAGGCAAGGGTGACAAAGATGTTTAGCAACTATACACCAGTTGAATTGATGCACGCCACGGTGTACCAATCACTGAAGTCTACCTCATGTTTCTGGGTTGTGATGAAAAATGGTGGAAGACACAGAAACGCTACATGCACACTTTACTTCAAGGTACATCACAAGCCAACGGAACATGAAATATGCATTTATTTATGCTCATTTTAAGAATCAATGAGCAGTGTTATGAAGTAAACAACAGCAATTAGATAAAAATCAAAATCTGTTAAACAGTAACACTCAAAATTACACCTACAAGATACTGGATATAATATTTGGGAGTAACCTATCAACAGATAATTTAAACAGGTTATAAATTTACTGGATAAGCATACTTCCAGCTAGCCAGACACTAATTACTCCTATCACTAAAAGTGGTAATAAGGAAACAGCATGGTCATAGATCTTAATCATGTGTATTTATTGTATTAATTGTGATGCTTGAGATCCTTCTGGTATAAGAACTATGAAAGTCCTTAGGATTTTCTGTGAATGTGAACAAGACTAGGCAAAAGGCTTAAGTAAATGCACAAATTTATAGTCTATTTCCTTTGCCTGCTGTGAGAGTTACGAAAATCTAGCCCTTCTTCTGAAGTTATACACCAACAGTGGCATTTATTTAACTTGTCTAAAAGTTAGGAGCCTCGTCAGAGCTAGTTAACAACATTAATTGTTTAGTCAACAGAGAGATCAGTGTTTTCAGAGAGCGACTCACCCAGTTATGAGCTAGCTCTTCAACATGACACCAGATGAATTGCTACAGATTACAGAGGAAGCCTATGAAACCAATTTAAAATAGATACGTAACTTTTGGATTGCAAGGTTTCCTCTCATACTTCAGTACGCCAAAATTGGTATTCTTTGACCTACACTTGGCCCTCCATATGAATGCTTAAAACCCTTTCATGTATACTCTCTTCCTTTAAAATAAGTTAAGTTTAAAGGGCGTACAGGAAGAGATAAGCATTACAAAGTGATGTGAACATACTTGACTGCTCCTTCCGTTGGCCAAATACTTAGAACTAGAGAGAGATAATTTGTGGGCCACTTCTTTTAGAGGAAAAAAAAAAAAAAAATTGTGTTTCTAAATATGCCATTATTTTTTCTAGTGTTTATTTGTGCAACAATTCCAAACATATCCTATTAGGTGAAATTCTGGCTATGCTGCCTCCTATTACACATTACATTTTACATGGTCATCTGGAGAGGAGAAAATATTTATAAATTAAAATTAAGTATACAAAATCCAACAAACATTAAGTTATCATAATTGCATGGAAGCACAGAAGTAGTGAGAACACACAAAACTGTCTAAATTTCTACAGTGATATGTTACCCCTTCTGACTATTTTTCTCTTTTCCTATCTCTGTATTAGTAATAATTAACTGTATATTCCTTCATTCCTTTTAAGTCAATGCCTCAGAGGCAGCTCACACTTATTTTTTTATCTTCAGATAACATCAAAGCAAGCAGCTGCTACTCGGGGGGGGGAAGGGGAAGGAGGGGAGAGAGGGGAAAAAAAAAAGAAAAAAAAAAATGTACTTACTTGCCACCTCCAGGGATGCATTATGACTTACAGCTTCTCCAAGGTAATTCCTTGCCACACAGACATAGACCCCTTCATCTGGCCTACTCTTGCGCCCATGGACTATGCGTAAGAAAAATAAAGATCCACTGGGCAGCAGCATGCGGTGCGAGCGCGGATCATCCTTGTCCGTTTCCACTCTTTCCCCGCCCTTGTACCACTCGATGGTGGGGGTTGGCCTTCCTTCAGCTTTACAGTTTAAAGTTGCCGGTTCTCCTTTGGAAACAATTAGATCAGAAGGGTGTTCGACAATTCGAGGTGGGAAATCTTCTTGCCGAAGACGGGAGCCTGCAAGATAAGAAACCAAAACTTTCTTAGGAGATTGTTGCCAGGTACAGTCACTGTGTTTTGCAATACAACTACTTAACCATTATCCCGTAGTACAGGATTTAATAAGAACAGCTATTAACATCTTTTTAAAGTGACCCCACACACACCTTAATGCACTTCATTGTGTGCAAGGTTCTCCCAAGTGAATACATTCAAAAGCATTTTTTCAACAGTCAACCTGTGTTAATGAACTAAACCACCATGTTCCTAAATCACATCCATTTTTATATTGATCTACTCATGCATATAAATTTACACATACATGCATATGTAAATACAGAAGTATGAAAACCTAATCCTACAGATACTCTACAGACATCAGACCACCTCCACCAGCAGACCTGGTACTGCTCTAATGCATAACACAAAATCATAGTCAACCTCACTTGGCTTTCTGGAAAGCCCATTAATTCATGCAATGTCTGCAGAGTAAGTCTAACATCTCCAGCACCCACAAGATTGCTTTATTTTACTTGTACTATCAGCTCTTTTTAGTCACTTGTTAAGCAGTACCGTAGAGGTACAAATGCATGGAGTGCCCAAGTGCTTCTTACACCTCCTGTGACAGGGAAAACTAGAGCAACTTTTTCCATTATAAATTTTTTTACTGTCTCCAATCTAGAACTCCGATACAACGGTATCGGGGATAAACGAAAAGTTACAAGTAAACAAGATACTCTTATAGGAAAGCATTCAATTTCAAACTAATTCAAATTCCAAGCTGATAATTGGCATGAAAAAAATCTATAATAGTCTGGATAGATATATACCACAGAAGACTATGGCAACCAAGTCGGTGCCCAAGAATACCAAATTAGGAATAAGCAGCTGCCAAAACTTTCGGGGTTTTAAAGTGTTGACTCAATTTCAAATTACTACTTGCCTTATTTCTCTTTCTTAATATACAACTTTGCCATGGATAAAATTAGTCTCTTGGGCCACTAATTCCTGATTATTAAAATTTTAGATGCCAAGATTCTTTATTAACATTAATAACATGGTTTTTGAACAGCTGTGAAGCACCAGAAAGAAATACAAGATCTATTCACTGCAGATTAATAGACCATAAATTGGTATGGAAAAAGTGAAGGAGACAAGGAGAGGAGAGTCCCAGTGAATGCTCTGTTTTCAATATATACTATATGTGTGTGTATGACTGTAATACATATATACATAAAACCAAAATATTCTAAAATGTAGAACTTTACATGAAAGTTTATTTCACATTTCCTTCACCTGAAGATAATCAATTCAAATTAAACATTGCACTTATCGACTAGCACTAACCGCACATTCCCAAATCTGTGGTAGTATGGCTTGACTGCATTGAAATATGTTTGCATTCTGTATGCAGTAAAAGAAGATAGTTTTATATGAACATTACTGATGATTAAATACAAAATAACTCAAATAGCAATAAACCTACTCTTTAGTCCTTTGAGGAAAGATAATAAGTAGTATTGTATTTAGGACCATATTATAAGAAATATTTTACCATGTATCTAATTTGCCAATTTCTGTTCAGATATTCACAATATTGCAAGATTTTGTAGTACCTAAAGCAAACAAGTAATTATATTTTACATTTACTTTTACCTACAACAACTGCCTGAGACATGAAAACTAAAGTATGGGAAGACAGAACAGAAGCCAGGAAACTCCCAAATCCTTTTGCTGGCTACACACCACCATGCAGCCCAGCCCTGCACATCACTATAAATTTTGAGCTGCACCTCCTAGAGGTAGGGCATCGACCAAATCCAGTGAGAGGACAGCTAAAAGTACAAGAGAAGAAAATTGTGTGAACCAGCACTGGTCTTTTGCAGTAGCTAAAAAAGCCCCTAATATACCTCTGTTTGCCCTGAGAGCACACCTCAGTCATTGCAAACTGCATTTGGGTCTACTCACCCTGAACTTCTACAGAGCTTTTGTCAAAAGCCTCTCATGCAATAATGCTGCCCTCACAATTGGAGTGACTAATTTTAGATTTCTCTTTCCAAGGCAAAAATGCCCAGACAGGGATAAAACCCTTATATTGTTTATACTTTAACTCACTTATGTACCTCAGAAGGAAAGGCACAGAAGCAAAGAATTAGAGAACTAAACAATTGTTATAAGTGACTCTGGAAACATAAAAATCCAAGTTCAATGTAAAACGTTTAAAGATAGTTAAGATTTGTTTTTAAAAAAAAAAAATTGCACATACGCTAGTATATATCATGTTTATATTTTCACAGATTATGCTAGTCAACAAGCACACAATATAGCACAACCCTCCTCTTGTTTCTGTCAGCCTGGCCCAGACCACAAAGAAATGAAATACCATTTTCAGATATATTGTATACACACTTTCCATACTGACATTCAAGTCACTGTATACTAACTTCAAGTACTGTACAGAATGAAAGTTTAAAGGATGACCTCTAAACTTTCTTTAAAACTGAGACTCAAAACTCTTAGAGGGGAAGAAGTCCTCAGGAAACTCCAGGAATGCTCATATACTTTTTAAATTTCTTTGCTGGATAACATTAGAGGAGTTAAAATGACAGAAATGTCCACTAAATTTTTTTTTTTTTAATCCTAGCATTTTATAAAGTAACATTTCTCTAGAAAATTTCATGAAATTGCTTGAAGCAGAAAGGGACAAAAGTTGCACAAGTAGTTGACTGGCACATAGTAAGCATTAACCACAAATTTAGTGACAACTGCCTGAGGGGTATAACGGCCTTGACAACCAAGTTATAATCTTTCTACATATCTACACTTTTTTTTTTGTTAAATCTTTCTTTCCTTTTAGCCTAGTTATTTAAGCTGCATTTACGTTTTACTGAGAAGCAGCTTCAATTATCAACATAAATCTTACAGTGGGCACCAATCCTGTAATTTTCCTGTCAAAAATCCTTCCAGAGGGGATATTTGATAAAAAAAAAAATAGAAGCAGAACACCTATTACACTCTGGATCTGCCATTAAATATACAACAGAGATGCTTTTTCTTTCCCCCAAGGATGACAGCATTGGGTTGTAGAAACTAACCAACTTGTGTTCTCTGCTTTTATTATAATTCAAGTCTTTCATAAAAAGTCAACAGGATTCCACCAATTAAAGTATGCCATACTAATTATTTCATGCTGCTACTTAAAAGAACAATTATATGAAATCATGTTTCCAGTTTCTTGGACTGTGCCACAACTATTTTTACAAGAATTCAAACACTGAAATAAACAGATGTGAAGGTTCAAGGAAAGTTAGCATTAGATGAATGCTAAACTCATACAGGCAAGATTTGCCTTTATTCCCACCTTAAAACTTCCTGTTGGTAGCATATATAATGTATTGAAAAATAGCAGGGAATGTATTTAAATGGAAAAGCTGCTGATATCAGGGGTACAAACACTGTGCTGTTCTCCTTTAGGAAGAAAACAAAAAAAAGTTATGTGCGACTAGAACAAAGCGTCTCAAATTTGAACGATGCAGCCTAAGACAGTTAAAATTGAAGACCGTATCTACAGTTGATCTAAACTTCAGCTCAGATGGATATAGAAAAACCTGATTTCCCAAGATCTATATATCTCAGTAATAATTTATCCTATGTCTTATAAAAACGCTGCATGACGGACTGTCTTTACCAAGTGCCAAAAAGCCAGTATATCTTTGACCCCATTTCTTTTCCATTTCACAAGTACAGCTTTTAACACTGATTTTCAGAGCACAAGATCTCAGTTCTTTTCTTTTATTGAAACACTTTACATCGTAACATAAGATGTGAATGACTGGCCTAATTGCTATCGAAGTTATTAGTAAAATGCTAACAAATAAGATCACAGGTTTAAAATCAGTGTTAGGTGATTCTTGCAAACAATTATACTTCCATCAGAACATAACAGTGTTCCCAATTCCCCAGTATTTCCACCACATATAACTTAACCTCTTTCAGAAACTTTTCAGAAAGTGGGGGGAATTTTTTTGTGGTTTTATGTTGACTGGAAAGATGTTCCATAACTCTCTTGCTCTAGAGAATTATGAAAGGGCTAGAAATCTTAAACACATCCCTGAGTAGTAAATACCTCATTCTGCCTGTGCTTCAGCTGCCCTTTAATTCAGATCTCTCCACACACTCCTTGCAATTTTATCCCTTTGACATGCAGATTGCAACCTTCTCCTTTTTTACCATCCTCTTGGATTTTGCGTTCTTGTTGCTGTTAGAAATCAACAAAGTAATCTCATCTGGTTTTCCCCTCATAAGATTCACTCACCTTTTCCTCATCTTAGATTCTAGTTTGAGTTCATCATTTTTGAACATGGAAGACCCAAACCATACACAGTTAAGAGGCAGGCAGACTTTGAATACTATTTCAAGCACACACTGCAAACCAATGTCACATCATGTTACAGGGGAAAATAACTACAGGAAAAAAATCAAAAGTGTTTTTCTGAAGGTGGCTTTTCTGCCCAAAGACATGCAGCTAACCTAACCTATTGGGTTTTCCTGTTCTCACAGACAACAAATTATTTTCAAGGAAAAACAACAGGACAAAAAAGATCTGCAGAGATCCTGTCTCACTCACTCTTTCTCTCAACGTTTCTTTTTTTTGTTTTTGTTTCTTTTTTTTTTTAAATATTCTTACTCTTTGTATACTACCCTTGTTCAGCCTAAATAAAACATCTGATTTCTTGAGCTTTGTAGCCTGCAAGAATAGTGCATATTAAAAAGCAACTATTTTGAAATTTCCTTTATAGGTATTGCAGTCTTCCCTCCGTAACCAAAGACATGAAGTAATTAATGAAGGCAGTAATGCTGCCCCTGTGCCTGTGGATTTTCCCCAAAACAGCCAACTGTGTAAGAACAGAAATTTCACTTTTGAATTCTACTTTGGCATAAAGCAAAAGAGCCAAAAATGCATTTAATTGATATTTCTGTAACACTGATTTGAGAATAGCATTGGTCATTGTACCACTTTGGACTCAATGAACTTGTTGTTCATTTACAACAGCTGTTCATCTCTAACAACTGAGTATTGAACACATAGTCTAGAAAAAAAATAAAGTTACGTTTTTTACCTAAATCCTGCCATTACTTTGCACAGTCATAACTGTGAAGATTTCCGTAACTGCTTTAAACGGATGCCACCTTTATGAACAAAAATGTCAGGCGACGGAGGTGTTGCAGTCCTGCAAGTGAGCCGATATTTGTACACTGAGGAGAAAAATGAATAGTTGGAACATAACAGCACTGTTACATCAGTTGATCAATGCCCACCCAGCACTACAGGTTTATTGAAATACATTTTAAGATGTGTTTAATGGTTCCAAATACTGATCTGGGAATAGGTCCAATTCTTTCCAATAACTTAGATACCATAAAATGTGACAAGCAAGGCTCTCACTTTGGATCAGTAGAATCTGCAATTCCCCTTCATGTTCCCAATGAAGAGTAACATCTCCATTTCTTTTTCCAAACACACAATAGAAAACAGGTGAGCAAGACATAACTAAAAAGAAAAGCACTGAACACTAACTGATCTTTCCTACCATGAAACCACTGTGAAGTTCCCTGAAAAAGAAGTTGTTCTTTTTTCAGTTTACACCCTTATGTCAAGGAATCCTTTTGTTTCCCTCCTTGAATTGCTATGGCAATTCCTGTTCCTAGTGAGATATGAAATTATTAATAAATGTTCTTTTTCATTATTTCTGTTACTAAGGGACATTTTTGGGTAAAGCAAATTGCACTTTAAATACAAAGTCTGATTATAAAATATAGAAAGAAATTTTGTGGGCCATGCCTTTTAAACTTAAGTTGTAGGGACCCACAAAACATTTTTCCCACTTAGAAAGATAACCTTGAAGTATTTTATGTTGCTAAGACATTATGAATTACAATTACTTTTCTGTCATGGCTACCACACTATCAGGAGATGCCAGAAACCAAGAATTTACTGTACACTTATGGCTGGAAAAAAACTACAATAACCAGAGAGAGCCTGGATTTTTAATCCACGTCTGTCCATCTCTCTGAAAACAGAGATTAAATGGGAGCTGTACTAAAAATGCCTCAAATCCAGACTGATCTTGTGCCTGGCTCTTACACTGAGAGAAAATATAACCCAAACATTGGAATCTATAGGCATTCAATTTACACAATACTCATGTACTGGTCAACTGAACAAGATTAGATGAAGTATTACAGCAATAAGCTAAATAAACAAGGGAGAAAAATAAAAACCATTTATACATTATGTTGGTTTAAATGGTTTGTTTCTGTTCCTTATTCTGCAGCAATTCTGGACATATATGATTAGGTCAGAAAAAGCCATAGATTTTTAGGCAAAAATACTTCTGGAAAGATGTATGGCATCTTATAGTTATTTAAATGCTCTGCCTGGTGGGAATGAAAAAAAATATTGGCAGGTACTGTATTGCACAGATACTAACACTGAGTCTTTAATACCTAAAGACATATTTCCCAGGAGATGCTAAGAGACGAGCTCTCTGAAATAATCACTTTTAACAAAGAAGCTGAAAGCGGCAACAGTAAGAGTCACGCTTTAGTTGCTTAATCCAAAAATTAAATACAACTCTTTAAAATTTCTCTTGAACAAACCATTTATTTTCAAGAGACGTAGCTTTACAGTCAAACTTTGCTACATGAACACATGCTACTGGACTGTCCAGCAGTTAGCATAAATAAGTCCTGACCTGGTTATTCATTAAATTAGCTAGAACATAAATTTAAAACAATAGTATTTATATTGAACTATGTAAGATGCTGACATTTACATAAAGCCTCAGGCAGTAGGTAACGTTCCCAGTATAAGAAAGTGTTCAGTTTTACTTGTTCTTTCCCTCAGTTCTGCTTTCTGGCAAGATATTTATTTCATCTGACTTTAGCGGATACTGGAGTAATCCGAGATCTAGAGCACTGACTTCTGAAACCAAACTTCACTCAATAAAAATTAAAATATCCCACATCAAACCGGTAAGTTGGGAATAGTATTTTCCCTTAAAGGAAACACTAATGAATTTACAGGAGTATTTTCATTAATAATGCAAAATCAACTATGACCCAGTGAGCAACCACACTATATTCAAAACCAAACACAATGGTAATAAGGCCTACTTCATGACTCATTTTGTCTTTGAAATGGCTGGAGTCACGCTGGAAGATACTTCCTACACTGGGATGATATTGAGAAGCAGAGCACAACAAGAAGATGGAGAATGGCCGAGATCCATCCGAAGGCAAGCTTGTGTTTGGAGATTTGGATGTGACAACCTGGCAATGACAAACTGCTTGGAGATGATCATACTAAGTTGCAGGATGAGTGCAGCAATGGGGGTTGGGCAGGTACAGGGGGAACACAGAGAAGACCATGACATTGTGAGAGCTGCACAGGCCCTGGTATGGCAGTCAAGAGTGTAGAAAGGATGGCTGGGGGAAAAGAGGTGGCAAAAGATTATCAAAAGGCTGTAAATATTAGAAGCTAAGTAAAGAGTGACTGCAAGACCAGTAGGGAAACAGATACTTAATACTGAAGTGATAGGACTTGATGATAATTGGATAATTCTGTGGATAACAGAGTTAAAAAGATACTGGAAATGATTACTGGTTAAGCAGACGAGTTGGGACATGGTAGGAAGATCTGGGACAGATCAGAGCAATCACTGCTGCCCTTTTCTTCCTGGCAGATCATGTTCCCGACACAGGAAGGCCTGACAGCTCTGACCTGTTGTCAGCAGCTCCACTGGCACACCTGAGAAGAAAAACCAACTACAGTAAAATGGGAAAGCGTGGGAACAGAGGCTGGCGTGAGACACCAAAGAATCGACATTGGCAGGGCTTGCTTTTCTGTTGAGCACTGAAGAATTAGGAAACAAAAACGAGACCTCCTCCTCTCCATCTTCCATCCTTGTCCTCAACCATGTTTTATTCCAGACAGGAAAAGTATTTCATTGGCTGTGAACCACTGGTTTGCTGTTTGGAACGGGAAAACAGAGCTTGGAGAAAAACAGCGATTGCGCACCAAAGCCAAAGGAGGACTCTTAGCTGCACTGAAGGAACCAAATGAACTGCCAATTTAGTGAAAATGCCTAGGACTCAGAACTATATAGATATGATATATAAAATATTATT
>VZTQ01005103.1:8267-21788 GCA_013400755.1 Pelecanoides urinatrix
CAGTAACCCCCAGTGCCTCCCAAGTAACATTCCAGCACTCCTGGTTTCCCCCAGTCGACTGTCCCAGTGCTCCCAGTAACCCTGCCCCAGGGCTCCTAGTGCTCCCAGTAACCCTCCTGCAGTACTCCCAGTAACACCCAGTCATCCCAGTAACTCCCTTGCTGGCCTCCTCAGTGCTCCCAGTTCTGCCCCCCAGCACTCCCAGTACCTTCCCAGCACTCCCAGTCCCCGCTTAGTGCTCCCAGTCCCCCCCAGTGCTCCCAGTTTTGCCTCCCAGCACTCCCAGTACTCCCTCAGCACTCCCAGTAACTCCCTGGTGACCTCCAGTGTCCACCCCACCAGCCTCCCCAGTCCTCCCAGTCCCCGCTTAGTGCTCCCGGTCTCTCTCCAGTGCTCCCAGTTCTGCCCCCAGCACTCCCAGTATCCCCCCAGAACTCCCACTCCCCCTCCAGCACTCGCAGTAACCCCTTGGTGGCCCCCCGTGTCCACCCCTCCCACCCTCCCCAGCTCTCCCAGTCCCTCCCCAGTGCTCCCAGTTCCCCCGCCATCGCTCCCAGTGCCCCACCCCGGGTCCCAGTACCTCGGGCGGNCGTGGGGTCGGTAGCAGGGCCCTGCCGTGGGTGTCCCCACCCCGCCCCGCGTGGGTGCCAGCACCCACGGGACACGCAGGAGGGATGTCCCCCTCCCTGGGACGTCACCTAGGAGGGGTGTCACCACGCCGAGGACACCCACCTGGGCATCCCCGCCCCGGGGGGGGGGGTGACGCCGTGGCTCAGCACCCATAGGTGTCCCCCATCCTCCCCCAGTAGCTCCCAGTTGGGTGCCACATCCCCATTGGTGCAGGGTGGGGACACCCACGGGTGACACAGGCCCCAGGGACACCCGAGAGGCCCCACTGGGCCCCCACGGCGGGGTGGGGAGGGGGAGACTCCCCCTCCATGGACTGGTAATGGGGGACGGGCAGGGAGCCCCCAGACTGGGAGAGAGGCTCCCGAACTGGGAAGGGTGGAGGGGGTGTGAGCAGGGACCCACCCCCCCCAAACTGGGAGTAGGGGAGGGCGAAACCCTTCCTAAACTGGGAATGGAAGAGAGGAAACTCCCCACAAACTGGGAGTCGGAGAGGGACGTTTGTGCACCCCCCCCCCAAACTGGGAATAGGGGAGGGAGATAAACCTGCAAAGTGGGAATGGGGGAATGGGAATCCCCCCCAAACTGGGAATGGGTGAGAGGATTAAATCACTCTAACTGGGAATGGGGAATTGGGTACCCCTCCAAACTGGGAATGGGGGAGGGGAATAGGCCTCCCCCCAAAACCAGCAACAGGGTGCTGGCTGGGGGGAACACCCCAAACTGGGAATGGGGGAGGTATCACCCAAACTGGGAATTGGGGAGTGAGAACCCCCCCAGACTAGCAACAGGGGAAGGGATTCAGACAGCCCCCACCTTGGGTCAGGGTGGGCCCAGTCACCCCTCAGTTTTGGGGCTCCCCCCAATCCTACTGGTGGGTCATTAATGAGGCCAAAATTTGGGTGCTTTTGGGAAGGGATGGGAGGTATTTCCCCCCATGGGTAGTGAAGGAAGCCCCAGTTTTCCCCCAATCCGCTGCCCTGGGCCCCTCAAACAACCCTCTCTACAACCCCCCCAGCAACTTTCACCCAGCAATGGCTTTAAAACATCCTCTCCGGTGGCGAGGTTAAGTATTTTTAAGGTGTTTTTACTCACTTGCACGTGGCTCTGGAGACTGCAAAGCCCCTTTGGACACTCTCAGGCTTCTCCTCTGGGGGTGAAATCAAGCGTTAAACTGACTGAGAAGCAAAAACACAGGGCAGAATGAGATGGGTGGGTGGAGGAGTCGCACAGGGGGTGTTGGATGGAGTCGCTGGGGCAGGACAGGGGGCTGAGGGAGCCAAACTGGGCCTGTCCAGGCTGGTCCTGGCATGGTTGAGGGCTAGCTCTGGGGGAGGGCAGTGATTTCAGGGTGACGCCAGGGACTTGGGCCTGGGCCTGGCTCACACCACAACCTAGAAACAGGTTCTGGCTTTAGGCCTTTGCCCACAACCAGCCCTAAACCTGGGCCTCAACCCAGGCCCAAGACCAGCCCTTGAGCAGGTCCTTGCCCAGAGCCAGGGCTGAGCTCAGGCCCCAGCCCGGCCCCAGGCTGACAGCCAAGCCCTGGCACAACCATGCCCATGTCCAGGCCTTGCCCCAGGCCTGCACCCACACCCAGGCCCAGCCCAAGGCCAGACCCACGTCCCGCTCTGGGCCCACACCCAGGCCCAGCCCAAGGCCAGTCCCACGTCCCGCTCTGGGCCCACACCCAGGCCCAGCCCTGGGCCGCCATCAATCCCCGCTCTGCATCCTTCCCCCCTCCCAATCCTGCCCTGAGGCCCCTTTGCGCCGGGCAGACCCCGCTGGGCCGGAGCCCCCTCCCTCCCCCGGGGCGCCCACCCGTACCCCCACCCAGCGCTGCCGAACCGGAGTGACTCCGGACCGGCTCTAGGGATGCTGAGGTACTTGCAAACGTGATTGGTGCGCTGAGCTGTCGGTCGGAGCCTCTGCCCCGCCTCCCCGAGGAGTATGGATGCCGATTGGCTGAGCGCAACGTCCATCTTAAAAGTCACCGCCTTCCCTGAGCTGATTCGCTCGCTCGTTGGTCCAGAGCCTGCCCGCCCTTTCGGCTTCCAGACCACATTCGCCCTCGCACCCCGGGGGTGGAGCGCTTGGAAAAAGCAGATTGGATCCATGAGCTGTCAGTCCACGCTCTCCAAATACCTATTGGCTTAATAAGGTGCGGACTCCACCCACTGGGTGAGCTGATTGGCCCATCCCCCTTTAGCTCCGCCCCCGCGCCGCTCACGTGCCGGAGGCTCCTTCCCGCCCCTCTCTCTCTGCTGTCCCGCCTTCCCCATCCGCCTGCACCTCCCATTGCCTTCCCGCCCTGTCAATCTCGGCTAGTCCCCGCCCCCTCGGCGCACGGCCGGCGTTGATTGGCTGCTCCCGCAGGAGGAGGTGGCTCCTGCGCGCGCAGCCGGCGGGGGCTCGCGAGCCCCCCGGTGAGGGGGCTGAGGGGGGCAGCGGCCGCCATGTCGGGCCCGGCGGTCGAGGCGGGCGGCCCCGCCGGGAAGAGACCGGACTCGCTGGACCTGCTGGAGCGTTGCGGCGTCTGCCGGGAGCGGCTGAGGGCCGAGCGGGAACCGCGGCTGCTGCCCTGCCTCCACTCGGTCTGCCGGGAGTGCCTGCGGGCCGCGCCGGGCCCTGCCGCCGCCCCCGCCGCGGATGGGCCAGGTGAGGCGAGCGGGGGGCGAGGACGTCTTAGCGGGGGAGGAACGTTAACCGGGGGCGAGGGCGCCCAGCGACTGGGGGAAGGAGCCCTACGGGGGGGCGGGAGGACCGTGCGAGGCCCAGCTAAAGGGGGGAGCCTGCGGGGCCGCGGAAGGGGGGGGTCGTGCAAGGCTGTGGAGGGGCGGGAGGGTGGTGCCAAGCTGTGCCAACGGGACCAGGAGCCCTGCAAGGGGGCTGCGTGTGGGCGGGCGAGGCGGGGGAGGGGGTACGGGCAGGTAGGGTGGCACAGGCAGCCCCGTGAGGGTGTGAAGAGGGATGGGGCTGGGCCTGGGCGCCTGTGAGGGGTGTTTTGAGGGTGGTGTGGGATCGGAGCCGCGCTGAGGGGTGCAGGACGGACCCGTGGGCGAAGCAGCTGGGGGGCTGTTGACGCCCTTTGCTTCCCCCCGGCGTGGGTCGTCGTGTGTGGGGTTTTGTCTGGATGTGGGGTGGCCCGTGGGGTCTCCCCAAGCCTCCTGTGCTCGGTGGTCTCCTCCCCCACCCCAGTTTGTCATACTGGGCAGCCCCCAACTGCCCTATGGCTGCTCTGAGCCCACCGGGATGCCTGGCTCCTTCCCGCCCTGGGAGGGGGGACACACTCTGACCCTTTTGCCGGCGGTTGCCACCATCGCGGCTCGTCGTCGCCGTCTCTGCCCCTCTGCGGGGGGGCTTCTGGAGAGGTCAAAAGCGCCACATCCTCTCGCCACCGCCTGCGGGAGATGGCACCTCAACCGTGGCCGCATCGCCTCCCGAGGCGAGGAGGAGGAGGAAGGGTAAATCAGCGGCTGCTGCGAAGGTGGATGACGGAGCCGAGCAAGAGACAGTGGCCGTGGAGATTTTGCAGTAGATATTGGCCGAAACTTCCTTACCCAGAGGTTTCGCTGGAAAAAGCTATAGGTGACCTGGGTCGATGCTTCAGGAGCAGGGACCCTCTGAGGTGCTGTCCCCTCTGCGATGACATCGGGGACAGCCCCGGGGCCGTGGTGGGGCTCCAGTTTTGGAGGTCTGCAAGGTCTGCACGTCACCCTCAGGACCCAGGATCTTCCGGTTTCTTTCTTCTCTGCCAAAGTGCATTAGCAGCCCACCTTGCTTAACGTGCCGCCGCGTTTTTGGCAGGCACAAGGCACCGTGCGGGTCCGTGAGGGGACTCTCGAGCGGCAAACGGTGGTGACCACCGGGGTTTGGGGTGACCCTGGGCCCCCCCTGACCTCCTCCCCTCCCCGCAGTGGTCGACTGCCCCATCTGCAAACACCAGTGTCACCTGAAGGACGTCGTGGAGAACTACTTTCTGAGGGACAGCGGGGCCGAGGGGGCTGCCACCAGCAAGGAGTCGAGTCAGGTAACGCATTGTTAATGCTTAATTAACGATTAATTAGGGTGAAGAGAGTTTCCTGCGGCTGGGTGGGCCCGGTGCCCCCACGCCGTGTCTCTTGTCCCCCAGTGCTGCACCAGCTGCGAGGACAACGCGCCGGCCACCAGCTACTGCGTGGAGTGCTCGGAGCCGCTCTGCGAGACCTGCGTGGAGGCCCACCAGCGGGTCAAGTACACCAAGGACCACACAGTCCGGGCCACAGGTCTGTCCTTGTCACCGTGCTGTCACCATCCTTGTCACCGCGCTGTCACCACCCTTACCGAGGCAGTGACCTTGTGGCCGGCGCATCCCCAGGCGCGTCTGGAGGTGCCGCCATGGCGGCCGTGCCTGTCCCACAGGGACACCTACTCCGCCAGCGGGTCCCACTGGGTGCCGGTAGCGTCATGATGACATCACGGTGATGTCACACTGCGTTTCCCGCAGGCAGCGGCAAGGCGAAGGAGGGGGAGCGCGCCGTGTACTGCTCTGTGCACAAGCATGAGCCGCTGGTGCTCTTCTGCGACACGTGCGACACGCTCACCTGCCGTGACTGCCAGCTCAACATGCACAAGGACCACCAGTGAGTGGGCACCAGCAGTGATTAATTTAACAAAAATTAGTTTTTCATGCCTAATTATCACTTGAATCAGTTATCCTGCTCGTTACCCCTTAAAAACAGTGATTTGGGGCAAGTCAGATAACCGAACAAATTTATTTATCGACTGAGAAGGTCGCCTGTGCACCTTATCAGCGAGGCCCCACAGCACCTTAAATATGTTTTTAATGAATAGTTAAGAAGGTGGATAACAAATTAAACTGATTCGATAGTTATTGAAAAAGAAATGAAGTTAGTCTGCAGACTAATTATTCTCATCAAATAGTTATTGATTTTAAAAATTAAGCTCATTAGTTATTAGTTGGCTAACTACTGAAAGGATTGACTGAGTAGAGTGTTAATTTTGGTTAGTTTTTGGTTTTAATCAAATGTTACCTGATTAGTTACTTTGTTAATTAGCGGACTGGTTGATTAGAGAGGCTTAAGTAGCTTTTAGGCTTTAAGGAATTGGAGATATTTAATTTAACAGTCGTGAAAAATCAATGTAATTACCTTCTTAGTTATTTCAATTAGCTCGATTTTGAACCAATTTTTAATTGTTTGTTTGTTTGTTTTAAATAGACTGGTTTTGCTCTCAGATGGGTTAAATTTCCTGGTTGAATTGATAACTAATTTGATTCATTATCTGATTATCTGAGCAGGTATCTAGTTAGATTACTTACCTGATTGATTCATTATATTAAAAGCATTTTTGATGCATAAGATCTAATTCAGTTAAAGTAAATAACTAAATAAGTCAAAGTGTTGTGGCTGACGAGTTTGTTAGCTGGGCCAGCTCCTTAACCCAAATTAACTTGATTATTAATGGCTAACAAGTTAACGAGGAAGTTAGATAAGTATTGAGCGGGTTAACTCATTCAAGTTGGTTCCCTTCTCCAGTGGCTCCAGGAGTCAGGGGGGTCTCTGAGGGGGCTATTTTGGACCCCCCATGGGTTGCTGGTGTGGGGAGTTGCACCCATTTGGGGTGTTTTGGGGCTCCCAGCCCCGTTGCGACCCTCTTTCCCACCCCCTACCCCCGCAGGTACCAGTTTTTGGAGGACGCGGTGAGGAACCAGCGCAAGATGCTGGCGACGCTGGTGAAGCGCCTGGGCGACAAACACGCCAACCTGCAGCGCTCCACCAAGGAAGTGCGCAGCTTGTACGTGCCCCACCTGCCTCCCCCACCCCGGGGGGAGTTATCTGCCCCCCCGAGGGGGAATTATCTGCCCCTGATGGGGGCATTTACCCCCCTCACCCCTTCACTTCTCTGCCGGCAGCATCCGCCAGGTGACGGACGTGCAGAAGCGGGTGCAGGTGGACGTGAAGATGGCCATCCTCCAGATCATGAAGGAGCTCAACAAGCGCGGCAAGGTGCTGGTGAGCGATGCCCAGGTGAGCCGGGTTGATGACGTGGTGCCAGCACTTTCCCTGTCACCGTCCCTCTGTCCTGAGGTGGCATTGTCCCCTTCCTCGCAGAGGGTGACAGAGGGGCAGCAGGAGAAGCTGGAGCGGCAGCACTGGGCTATGACCAAGATGCAGCGGCACCAGGAACACATCCTCCGCTTCGCCTCTTGGGCCCTGGAGAGCGACAACAGCACCGCTCTGCTCCTCTCCAAGAAGCTGGTGAGCTGCCAAGGGGCCGAAACCCCCTCACAGACCCCCCTAAACCCATCACCTTGGGCAGGGAACCCCCGGGGATGGGTAGTTGGGGACCATCAGTTGTCCTGTCACTGTGACTCTGCTTGTTGGGACTGGTGGGGAAGCACGTGCCGGAGAGCGAAGCCAAGCCCCGGGCTGTGCTGCGTCTCGGCTTGGGATCTGCTTTCCTCTAGGTCTCCCCTGTTTTGGGGGGACGTGGGGCGAAGTGGGGTCAGAAAATGGGCTCCTGAGATGTGGCTTGCCCCCAGCTCCCTCTCAGCCTCATGATGGCTGCCCCTGGGGTGCTGCCATGTGTCCCCTCAGGGTCCCTGCGGCACAGTGGGCGCACCAGAGTGCTGCCATGTGTCCTCTTCGGGTCGCCATGATGTGACAGGTGCCCTTGGGGTGCTGCCATGTGTCTCCTTGAGGTCCCTATGGTGTGATGGGTGCCCCTGCGGTGCTGAAACCTGTCTCCTTGGGGCCCCTTCGATGTGACAACTGTCCCTGGGGCACTGCCACACGTCCCCTTGGGGTCCCTGTGATATGACAAGTATCCCCAGGGTGCTGCCACGTATGTCCTTGGGGTCCCCGCAATATGGTGGGTGTCTCTGGGGGGGCTGCCATGTGTCCCCTTGGGCTCCCTGCATTGTGACAACTACCCCAAGGATGCTGTCACACACATCCCCCCCGAGGTCCCCGGGTTGTGACGAGCCCCCCCGCGCCCCCCAGATCTACTTCCAGCTCCACCGCGCCCTCAAGATGATCGTGGACCCCGTGGAGCCACAGGGTGACATGAAATTCCAGTGGGACCTCAACGCCTGGACCAAGAGCGCCGAGAGCTTTGGTGAGCCCCTGGGGAGGGGACACTCCTGGGGTCACCCAGGCCCCCCCTGACACCCCTTGCCCCCCTCGCAGGCACCATCATCTCAGAGTGGAGCCTCCCCCCGCCAGCCCTCAGCCCCCAGCCGCTGGCCACCAGCCCCCGTGGCCCCAGCCCCGCCACGGGCACCTTGCAGGTACCGGCGGGGGGGTGTGTTTTTTGGGGGGTCCCACACCTGTGGGTGCCTGCCTGGTAACGGGACCCCCCCCAATCTTTCTTCTCCAGGGCCCCCTGCAAGCCACGGTGGTGAGCAAAGGGCAATATGCCCCAGGCCCCCTCCTGCAGCCCCTGGTGGGGCCCCAAATCGGGGCTGAGGAGGGGCAGGGGACCCCCGGCGTCCCACAGAGCGGTGACGGGGGGCTGGGGATGCCCACCCTGCCTCAGTTTCCCCTGGGGGCTGAGGGGCTG
This sequence comes from Pelecanoides urinatrix, assembly GCA_013400755.1. NCBI lineage: Eukaryota > Metazoa > Chordata > Aves > Procellariiformes > Procellariidae > Pelecanoides > Pelecanoides urinatrix. Next base: position 16,458 of record VZTQ01005103.1, read on the forward strand.
GGCTGCCCCGACCTGTCCCCCCCCCACCTTTACCCACAGACGGCCGAGAGCCCCGGGGACACGGCTGCGGGCGCTGAGCTCGGTGAGTGGGGGGGTGACACGGGGGGGGGGCCTGGGGGGGAGGGAGGAGGATGAGGGAGGGGAGCAAAGCCCCTAATGTGGGTTTTTCTCGGCAGCTAACGGCCCCCCCGAAGCCGCTGTCACAGGAGTGAAGAGGTGAGTGTGGAGGAACCCCCTGTCCATTGTCCCCAGGGATCTGCTGGCCCTTGTCACTCTGTGCCTTGGGGGTGGCTTTGAACCCCCCCCACGTCGTTGTCCTGTGTCACCCCGTACCTGGGACCCCTGTCACGGTGTGCCCGGGGGTGGCTTAGACAGCGCTGTCCCTTGTCACCCCCTACGTGGGACCTCCTTTCCTCGTCACCCCACACCAGTGACCCTGTCCCTTGTCACCCCATGTCCCTGCCACCCCCAGGACATCCTCCCACCCCATACCCAAGGTGTCCCCCGCCCTTGTCACCTCATACCCAGAGGTGGCCGCAGTCCCCTGTGTCCCCTCTTACTCCATACCCAGGCACACAGGGGACAGGGGACAGGGCCACCGTGTCCCCACCATTGTCCCTGGGTGGTGGGACTCCATCCCAGGAGGTCTCCCAGCTGGCAGGAACACAATTTTGGGGCTTTGGGGGCTGCCCGGGGCTGCCCGAGGTGCCCTGATGACCTTGTTATACAGGAGGAAACATGTTAATCCTCCCGGGGAGGAGAAGTTCGTTAAGAAGCTGCTCGTTAAGCGGTAATGATGAAGGCGTGGGGGGGGGGGGGGGGTTAAGGCCCCTCCATTCTGACAGCGAGTTGAGGGGGTGGAAGATGGAGCCGCGGGCCTGGGGTAACCCTGTCCCTTGTGCCTGGGGACAACGAGGACAGCCCTTGTCCCCAGGGGGGGACCCTGTCCCTTGTCACCCTGTACCCAACACTCCCCTGACTATTGTCACCTCTGTCCAGGGGCAACTGGGAGCCCTCTGCCAGTCCCGTCCCTTGTCACCCCCTTCCTGAGGCTCCTTTATCCGGGATGTCCCTGTCCCCCGTCATTCCCTTCCTGGGGTACCCCCCTCTTGTTCCCCTCTGCCAGGGGGTGACCAGGACCCCCCTGTCCCTTGTCACCCTGTACCCAACACTCCCCTAAGCCTTGTCACTCTGTTCCTGGGGTCCCCCGCCTTGTCACCCTGTGCCAGGGGTGGCTGGGGTCCCCCTGTCCCTTATTCCCCTTGTGCTGGGGAGTGGCTGGGGCCCTCCCCATTGCCACCCCCATCCTGAAGGGACCAGGGGCTGCCGGCACCCCAAACCCCAAGGAAATCAACCCAGGAGCATTGGGGGGGGGGGGTCCCCCCCAAATCCTGACCCCCCATGTGTCTCCCAGGAGCCGCCCCCCCGGGGGCCCGGTGAGCACCGTCCTCCGCAAGGTGCCGCGGGTCAGCCTGGAGCGGCTGGATCTGGATCTTTCGGGGGCGGCGCAGCCCCCCGTCTTCCGCGTCTTCCCCGGCACCTCGGCTGAGGACTTCAGCCTCATCGTCATCGAGCGGGGGGCGCAGCCGCGGCTCCCCGTCCCCCTCACCGTCAAGGTGGGTGTCCCTCTGTCCGTCCCCGCCTCGCTCTCTGTCCGTCTGTCTCACCCCTCTCTTCCCCCCTCGCAGGAGGAGCAGCAGGAGGCGGCCATCGGGGACACCCAGGACACTAAACCAGTGGGGCTGCTTCCCGAGCACCCCGGGGTGCCGGGACCACCCAGACCCTCGCTGGGGCCGGGATCTGCCCCCCCGGGACACCCCCCCGGCCCCGGGGTCTCCTGTTGCCGCGTCTGCTGCCAGGCTGGTGCCGTGGTGATGTGCGACTGTTGCGAGCACTGCTACCACCTCGACTGTCACCTCCCCGCCCTCCAGGAGGTCCCCAGGTATGCCTGGGATCCACTGGGCAGCCTGGGATCCGCTGCCCCTGGTCGCTTCCCTGGGTTCCCCTACGTCTCTGGGATCCACTGATCTCCCGTCCCTGAGGGTTGCTGCTCCATCGTTCTCTTGGGGCTCCTCTGGCACTGCTAGATCTCCCAGGATCTACTGTTCTCCTGTGGGATCCCCCTTGCTGCCCCTTGGCATCGTGGAGGATCTTGGGGATCTGCTGTTCCCCAGATCTTCAGGGATCACCCAGAGCCACCAGATCTTTAGGGTCTGCTGATCTCTCACAGGATCTACTCATCTGCTTCCTTGTCCCAGGATGGGGGTGGAATTGCTTCCACCCTTCCTGATTCCCCAGTACCTTGGAGGGGGATCCTCTGGTGCCACTAGATTCCTTGAGTGATCACTGGCCTCTGGGATCTATCTGCCTCCCACACCCCAGATCCGGTTCTTCCCCATCCCAGAGGTCCTTGGCCACTGCTGGAGCTTTGGGAGCCACTTGACCCTAGTCCATGTTTCCCTTGGGATCTGTTGGTGTCTCTTGAGACCCACTGATCCTTCCTCCGAAGAAGTTGCTGCCACCCAGGTTTTCCAGTCCTTGGTTGCTACTGGATCCCCAGGATTTGCTGTTTCTTTTTTTCCTGGGATCTTCCAACCCCATGGACCAGATCCACGCAGGGACCACCCCATGATCCCTGGAAATCCTATCTCAATCCTTGTGGAGGTCCAGCTGTTGACCACAGAGCCCTGGGGGTCTGCTTTCTGCCATCCATGGAGAGATCCACCTCTGAAGCCCAGATCCTCTGGGATCTCCTGGCCCTCATCTGCACTGGGATCTAGCTGTTGATCCCAAATCCTGGGGGAATCTGTGGTGTCCGAGCCCCATGGTGCTCTATTTCTCCATTCGTGACTCTCCTGGATCCCTTGCAGGTCCTCAGTCCACCTGGGGACCTACACAGCAACCCAGATCCCCTGGGGATCTACTGCCCTGGTCCATGGGGAGAGTCGTGCATTGATCTTGGATCAGTTGGGACCTCTTTGGTCACTGGGTCGTTGGTATCCCCCCTCCATCACAGACCCCCGCCTTGATCCTTTGCTGCCTGGCCCCAATCTGTGTGGGAATCCCCCCGCTGATCCTAAAGCCCTGTGGGATCCACTGTCCCTGACCCCCATGGCTGTCCCTACCCCCTTGATCCAAGACGCCTGGCAAGCTCTGGGCCCCAATCCTGGGGGCTCTGCCCGCGCTGCGGTGAGCAAGCTGGGGGAGGAGGGGGACCGCCTGATCCCCTCACCCGATCCCCTTGCCCGATCCCACAGCCCCGAGTGGAGGTGTCTGCTGTGCCAGGACCTGCCACCCCCCAGCGAGGACTTCGCCGACGGCTTCAAGGGGGGGCCACCCCACAAACTCTGCCCCCTGGACCAGCAGGTATGTATGGGGGGAATGATCAGGGGATCCGGTGGTGCGGGAAGGGATCGAGGGATCCCTTTAAATCCCTGCAGAAATGTGAGTATGTGCTGCTGGAGCTGCTCTGCCACGAGCCCTGCCGGCCCCTCCACCGCCTCTCCAGCTCTCCGGTGAGTCCTGGCATGGGGCAGGGGATCCAAGTGGGGGGGCGGGATCCATCCCGCTGGGATCCCTCACCCCCTGGGATCCCTCACACTCTCCCCCCCACTGCTCCCTCCCCAGGCTGGCCACGACGCCATCGACCTGACCCTCATCCGCGCCAAGCTGCAGGAGAAGCTCACCCCCCACTACCGCTGCCCCGAGGAGTTCGCCCGCGACGTCTGGAGGATGATCCGGCAGTTCAACCGCCTCACCGAGGTGCGGGGCACCCCCAGGGCGGGTTTTTTTGGGGGGCTGGGTGAGGGGTCCAGCCCCCCCACCCCTGTTTTCCCCCCGCCCCTCCCCAGGACAAGGCGGACGTTCAGTCCATCCTGGGCCTGCAGCGGTTCTTCGAAGCCCGGCTCAGCGCCGCCTTCGGCGACCGCAAGTTCTCCTCCGCCCTCCTCCTCGAGCCCGTCATCCCTCTGGACGAGGCCGAAGGCTCGCCGGCCCCCCCCGCCGGCCCCCTGGGGCCCTGATGCCCCCCCTCCACTGGGGGGGACCCCAGTGACCCCAAGGACCTTGAGGAGGGACGTGGTGGTGTCCCTGTCCCCCCTCACCCTCCACAGCCGCTGTCCCCGTCCCCCCCGTGGGGGTGTCCCTGTCTGCGTCTGTCAGAGAAATAAAGCCATCGTCTCGGCCTCCTGGAGCTCCTCCCTCATCTCGGGGCTGGATCCGGCCCCTGGGCCCCCCCATTTTGCCTCCTCCTGGTGCCCCCCCACTTCCCTCCTTGTGCCCCCCATGAGGACGGAGCGGCTGGAGAGGGGCTGAAGCTAAACTGGTGGACTGGGAGATACTGAGCTGGAGCTGGGAGGGTTGGTGTTGGCCATACTGGGGATTGGCAGCACTGGGAGGGGAGGGACTGATCCCAGTATGGCCCTGGGGAAGGTTCTGGGAGGGGGAATTGGTCCCAGTAGGGCCCCGCCTTCCACATCCATCCATGCGGGAGCAACGCCCCCAGTAAAGATGGCGGCGCCCATGAGAAAGATGGCGGCGCCCAGTGGGGGAAAGTAAAGGCCCGCTGTCTCTCCGGCACCGTACGGCAAGGCCGGGCCGGTGCTTCAAGCTCCTCCCCCTGCGCGGGATTGGTTGGTGGAAGTATGGGGGAATCCGGAAAGAGCCGAAGCCTTCCGGAAAGAGCCGAGTTTGGGGAGGGGGCGGGGGGTGGTGTGGTGTGCGGGGAGACTTCCGGAAATAGCCGACGCTTTCCGGTGAGACACGAAGGGAGCGGGGAGGAGAGGGCACTGCCGGAAACAGCCGAGGTATTCCGGAAAGAGCCGAAGCTTTTCCGAAAGGAGTCGAAAGCTCTCCGAAGTATAGCCGAAGGCGGCCAGCCCGCTCTCCTCCCGGAGACACCGGACGCCCGTCTCCGGAAAGAGCCGACGCTGCTCGGGGAAGAGCTCGGCAGCACTCGGCGCTTTCCGGAGAGACCCGAGGCGGGGCGGAACGCATCGAACCCACCCCCTTTACGGAAGAACCCGAAGCGCCTCCGGAAAGAGCCGAAAGCTCTCCCGGAAAGATCCGAAACCTCTTCCGGAAAGAGCCGAAGCGGCGGGGGAAGACCCCGGAACGAGTCGTTCTCCTTCCGGAAGAAGCCGAAGCGCGTTCGGCGCCCGCCCGAGCCCTCTCCGGAAAGCCCCGAAGGGCGCCGAAGTCCCCCCCGCCCCCTTCCGGAGAGCCCCGAAGCCCCTTCCGGACAGCCCCGAAGCGTTTCCGGAAGTTGCCGAGCGGCGCCGGCCGTCGCCGATCCCCCCCATCGCCTCAGAGCCGCCGCCGCTCCCCGCTCCG
>VZTQ01005104.1:5391-63823 GCA_013400755.1 Pelecanoides urinatrix
TGGGGGGGAGGGAGGGGGGCAAGAGGGAAGGCCGTTTAGAGAGCTAATGTAATGCCAATCTTTGCAAAGGTTAAAAGCATCTAAGCTGCTGTCCTGCTTCTCCTATCCTAATTCAAGATACTGTATTAGAACACAATCTGATTTTGTGGTAAATACAGTTGCAACCTTCTACATAAAATACCATAGATTTGGGAAATACAGGTATTTTGGGTTTTTTTTGGGGGGTGGGGTTTTTTTTGTTTTAGTTTGGCATTTTTGTTGGTTTTTTTTGTTTGTTTTGTTTTTGTTTGGTGTTTTGGGTTTTTGTTGGTTTTTTCCCCCCCTGATCTGCTTTTATACACAGTTAATCCAACACATGAATGAAAATCACTGAGCTGGGACTTACTCAGTACATGTAAAACAATAAACCAGAAGATGTGAAATAATGCCTTAAGGGGAACAGAAATATTGTTGAAAGACACTATTCAGAAAATAGCTCAAGACAGACATTTAAAGGAGACTTATGAACCAAATGGCACTTGGTCATGGGCTAAAAATCCAGCAGCTGTGGGTCAAACTGATGTTGCAGAACAAAATAAAGTTCTTACTACTGTGTTCTAGAAGTAATTTATAGAGCTGTAGTTCAGCCATGATGCAGGAAACAATCAGGGCAGGATAGATAAAAAGCAGCGGTACCAGTCACACAAATTCTCTTGACCCAAACTGGTTATACAAACAAGCGAAAGGGCTAGTCCCTTTTCTTTCTGAAGTAGCAGCTCAGACTTCTGACCCTTTATGCTGCATACTGGTGATNTATTTATTCTTCCATCACCTGGTATACAACACTGAATTTTTTTTTTTTTTTTAAACCAGCAGCAATTTAACAGGCTTCAGATTTAATTAAAAAACTCTTAGTTTTGGACATGTTATCTGATAAACAGACAAGAAAACAGTAAGAACAGGTCAAATGCAACATTTTATTGTGAAGCTAAAGCTATGTGACTGCTCATCATGCTTTTTTACATTGCTTATTAATTAAATGGTGTTTTAACATTTCAGAAAACATTCTTAAAAGAAGAATGAAACAAAAGTGCTTCAAACCAACAAAATACAAGAATTAACCCTATCCCAGATTGGAGTCATCCAATATATTTAATGGGGGTGGGGTACAGTGTTTTGTCTCCACTTTTGTTTTTTGTCACTTTAATCCAGATTTCTGAAAAATACTGACTAACCGTTCACATGAATAAAAATTTGAATCACATGGCAAAAACAGTTTCTATATTTCCAGATAAGTGTGTGAATATTAGAGAGAGTACTTTCTTCCCCGCTTCTAATGGTAAAAAAACCTGCAGAACCAAGAGGCTACACCCTTGCCATCTTAGAAGAATACGCCTATATTAACCAACTACAAAGAATGTTGACCTTTTTCCTCAAAGCCATTTCTCTGAAAGAAGGATTTTAAAGTGCGTCTTGTGAAGGCAAGGAAAGTCTTACAGGAGAACAAGGTTGATCACCATAGTTTCCAGACATCATGTCAAGAATTTGCAAATCAAAAGATCAAACTCTGAAGAACCCACAGTCTTTAGCCAATATATTTAATCCACTGGAGGAGTGTATACCTTGCCAATTATTGCTGAACTGAGGAGGTAGTTATTGACAAAGTAAACAGCTTCCACTTTAAGACAGTTAACGATTTGCCTGAGAAGCAGGAAAACACAATACACATTTCCCCATACTTCAGAAGATTATTTTGTATTTGCAGGAAGCAACAGGTTAACTTCCTCATCCTGTGGAATTATAGTTACAATATTTAAAAGAAAAAATTCTAAAAGAAAGTAACTGATCCATTGGTCATCTCTTAGGATGACCAGCAGATCATCCTAAGCATGAAAATTCACGTAGGTGAGTAAAACAACATCCTTCGACACTAAATAGCAGCTCAAGAGAACCTAACAATGAAATGAGCAACTGCCTCTAATTAGTACAATAACTGAGATAACTGGTTGCATTCAGTACCTGCTTCCTACTTTTCATTCCATTTTTGATATCTGGTACAAGTCCCCAACACTAAAAACAACACAAAAGTTTGAGACCTCCAGACAATGAATGAAGATTTGTAACCTACAATAGCGCTTGCCACTCCCAAAGCTGCCACGTGCAGAAGCATCACTAAAGCACTGGAGCAGCTAGATAAGCATGTTTAGGCACAACTATGTATTATCCATGTCTTGGGTAGGAAAGCACTATAAGAATCTAGGGCACAGTCTGACCATAGATGGTTAAGGAAGCCCTAAGCAGAATGCTGCTTTCCATACCGGTTGCAGAACAGATGTCTCAGTTAAACTTGCCAGCATACCTGACTTCATTATTCCCAGTGCAAAGTACTTAAATTTCACGAGATGGACTTAGCAGCAGTGCTAAAAACCGCTTGTTTAGGAAAGAAGACGTACTATTTGTTCTACACCAGAAGATAAGGTTAATTGTCCAAGTAAGTTATCTGTATAAAAACTGTCATTTTAAAAACATTTGAGAGAATCTAACAGTGAAATCAGCAATGGCCTCTAGTGCAGTGACCACAAATTGCTTCTCATTTCAGAGATCCCATTCTTCTCCACTTTAAAGTGTTACTATCACATTTGTTCTCTACATAACGTAAGTTCATATTCAACAAAACTGTTTTAGCAATTGACTTTCTGAAGTAGCGTCAATAAGACGTCTCAGGGGCAGAATGCCTATTTCTAATACACTGAACTCTAAAGTCTAAGAAACTAACAGGACAGAGAGACTTACATGTGCATAAATATCCTAGTTTAAGGCTTATCTTTAATATTCAGTGTTAGTTTTGTCTTAGCCACAAGGAGAGAACCTGTACAGATTTGGTGTACTCTACAGAAAAGTCAACATTCCTAAAGGGAACTTTGACAAAAGTTCATGTAACACATGACAAATTTTCATTTTAAGGAGAAAAAGCATCACGCAGTGCTCGAGTTTTTCCCTCCTGTTACACCACCAAAAGCAGCAACCTGACAAGATACACTGTTCTTCCAACATATAGCAAGATAAAAGGTGCATTTCCTGCTTAACAAAAAGAGGCAAATATGCATGAAGGACCTTGCTAAAATAACAGGGGGCTTAGGTTGTTTTGGTTTTTTCTGCCTCCAGTAACCGCTACACTTCAAGTCAGTAAAACAAACTTGCAGAGGGCCAGACAAGGTGCTTCCTAATCATCTCAAAAAAGTGGGTCAAGTCACTGATTAGCAGTGAGCAGATTCGGGGCCNTCTGCTTTTATACACAGTTAATCCAACACATGAATGAAAATCACTGAGCTGGGACTTACTCAGTACATGTAAAACAATAAACCAGAAGATGTGAAATAATGCCTTAAGGGGAACAGAAATATTGTTGAAAGACACTATTCAGAAAATAGCTCAAGACAGACATTTAAAGGAGACTTATGAACCAAATGGCACTTGGTCATGGGCTAAAAATCCAGCAGCTGTGGGTCAAACTGATGTTGCAGAACAAAATAAAGTTCTTACTACTGTGTTCTAGAAGTAATTTATAGAGCTGTAGTTCAGCCATGATGCAGGAAACAATCAGGGCAGGATAGATAAAAAGCAGCGGTACCAGTCACACAAATTCTCTTGACCCAAACTGGTTATACAAACAAGCGAAAGGGCTAGTCCCTTTTCTTTCTGAAGTAGCAGCTCAGACTTCTGACCCTTTATGCTGCATACTGGTGATGTTTCAGCAGATGGGAACTTCTGCCTCTACATTTCAGGTACCTATCACATGCCAATAGGTATATATTTGAAATGAATACAAGTATAATCCTCAAAATTAAGTGGAGGAAAACAGTTCAATAACAAATACTTAGGAACACTCAAAACCAGAAGTCTTACCCTCAAAAGTTCTCATTTGCAAAGAATCTCAAGGAAAGTTTACAAGCTTTATGAATAGGAAGACCAAGGGCCTTTCTTAGCTGTTTAGCAGATGCTAATAAAACAGTAATATTCATGCTTAGTGCTATGAAGTTTATGACAAATACGGATCAAGTCAGCCAGGAATCTCCAACAACAGAGGTGGTCTACTGAAGGCAGAACGAAGGCAAAGCAAGCAAGACATGAGATTTAAGAAACCGAAATCTTTTCGCATTTCTCACCTCCAGGAAGGTGAATTGGGAACAGAAGTAACATGTTTCATTTACATCAGACATACTTTGAGGAAGTCATACCCTTAGAAGGCTAGCAGTGGTGGTCAGACTATTTCAAAAGACATAAGCATTGTGTAACACAATGCTTTTAATCTTAAGATCAGTTAAAAGTATCTCTGGTTCAAAAAACCAGAATCCCAAACATATTGCATCTGTGCGTCTCAAAAGTTTGATACAGTTGCTGCTATTCAGTACCCAATACTACACAGTGAGCGCAGAGTCCTCTCCGGGTATTACTATACTTACACTGCATCTATCAGGTAGGGTTTTTTTTCCCATATATATATATGTGTGTGTATATATATATTTTTTTTATATATATATATATATAATATATTACTTATAGTCAACTTTCAGGTGAGTAGTCCCAGAAATATTTGACTTACTCCTACCAATAAAAAATAAGTTAAATGAAAAATTAAGAACAAAATTTTCTTTTAACACCAAAAGCAAACAAAGTTTTTAACTCAATTTAGTTAAAACAACTGTAAACCATACGCATTTTTCTAATATCACTAAGTTGGGAGAGTTGTCTTTTTAAAAAAAAAAAAAACAAAAAACAAAAAACCCACAAACCTGCTCTAACAAGGAACTAGTGTTCTGCCTTGCAAACATCTGTGTTTAATCCATGTAGAAATTGTAAACAGGATGTCAGGCCTTTAGAAGTAAAGGCAAAGCTGTTTTCCTTTATTACAATATTTAAAGGCTATCTCTTAAGTGGTTTTTTATAGCTTGTCATTTATATAATAAAAACAAGTATTTGTACAAAGATGCAGTTTCTTTTTAAAAAAGCAGATCAGTTGAGTGTTTCATACTTTAATATATAAACCAAAACATATGAAAGCTATAAAAACATTAATGTGTGCCATGTATTAAACATGTAGCCTCGTATTTTAATGCTTACATGTGTAGATTAAAAAAATTATCACAATGGAAATTTTACTTCATATTATCATAAACAGACCAAAATACAGAGTAGAAACACATAATCTCTGAAACTTGACAATTAGCATCACTTACTCTCTCAAACATCAGCTGGGCTTCAAGTTGTACACCATAAGCATAAGCTAACATTCTACCAATGGAAGTGTTACAAAATGCGTTAAGAGAAAATACTGCCAGTAAATGAATGTCTTAGTCTATTTTTTTATTTAGTAATTTTTTTTTTAAAAGACAGTTTGAATTGGTTTTATAGGGTTGGGGTTTTTTGCTGTTCTGCTATCAAAGGTCTTCTTTAAAACTGTTCTGTGAACAATAGTCACATTACAACTAAACAAAAAGACAAATAATAACAGACCAGCTGTTTTTCACATTTTAATAATCATAATTCCCCAATACTGTTCTTCCTCTCTGCTTAGGGAATATGTTTTATTTGGCACATTAAGGACAAGAAAGTCAAAAACAGAACGAAAGTTTACAAACCTCCAATTGTAAGTTAGTAGTTATAAGGAAGAAAGCCAGACATCAATGTCATGGCAAAACTAAAAACAAAAAACCACACACACAACATAGGGAAAAGGTTTTCCAATGATCGATATCATCAGAGCCTTCTAGCTGAAACAAAATACATATATTATTGTTCAAACCATAATCGGATTGCTAGAAATCTTATCTCGAGTCCTATTGTGCTCTTACTTACAGACTGTAAATCCTCACTAAATGGCAAGGAGGCTTTGATGAACACATTTCACACTGTAATTTTTTCTTAATCTCAAGTTTTAATGCAGATCCTTAAAGATCTGCAAAGTCCTGTAAACTCTGGCTGCTTTTCCAGTCTGTACCAATTGCTCCTTAGGCAGCACTTTTTTTCACTTCAAGTAGTGTTTTACACTGTGGTATCTCCAAAGTCTTTGTTCCAGCGAATATACGCTTCCAGGGTCTGAGGGCTCAAACTGCGCTTTATCTTCTTCAAAGACTCAGTGAAATCCGACAGTTTGATATTTCTCATCTAAACAAAAAGTGAAAGACATCAGGATCACAAGTGGTTTATCTACTTCAGTTTATTCAAGAAATACTTCAGTATTCATTTTTAACAAAGCATATTCTATGAGTGCTTCGTCTTGATACAAGAAATAGGTTTTTTTACAGTGAAAACAGTCATTCACTGGAACAACCTCTCCAGGGAGGTGGTAGAGTCCCCATCACTGGAGGTTTTCAAGATGCAATTGGGCAGGGTGCTACATAATCTCATCCAGGTTCCCTTTCCCACGAAAGGTTGGTCCACATGGTCTTTCAAGAAACCTTCCAACCTGGGCTGTTCTATGATATTATGGCCTGATGCAAGAGTCTTGGAATTTAAGACTATCACTATTTACCGTTTTTAATACACTAACATTTGGTAATCTTAATGTCTGCCTTGTTATTTAATAGCCCATGAGATTATTACTTCCTATTTCACTAGGTGGTGCAAGCTGGTGCATATGAGGGCACAGAACATGGCGTACACCTCTGCATATCAGGAGAGTAAGGCACTGAAAGTTCCCGCCCTTACCACACTGTTTTCAGCCTGGTATGCTGTCAGCCAAGTAATGCCGATCATCTAACCTCTCTGATTCAACACATGCCTTTCAGTTGTTTGCTGAGGATATGATCATAAGCAGACATTTCCCATGTAGAGAAATGCTCAGACATGATGGGAGACAATCAAAGTGTGTGGAACAAGCAGTCTCATTATTAAAGGAGTATTAACATTACAATCGGAGAAAACTCCCCGTGTTTCTTTGGGACTAGTGTTTATAGGCTATTGGAGGTAAACTTGCATTCACAAGAAATTATCACAGATGTTCTCATCTTCCTGCAACAAGTTGTTTCAGCTTATCATAGCCTTAGCCATGATCTCAGGCTAAACATAGAAAGAAATGGGGGAATTAAGTTTTGCTTTATTTTCCCCTACATAACTGTGGTTTGCACACACATATGAACAGAAACTTTTGTACGCAGGACCAACCACTTCCTTTTTTTCTGATGTTTACAGATGCAATTTGTAGTGAGGAACTTACTTAATCTATTTTCATTTTTTTGTTTTATGATGGTCCACGTGAATGAATGTAAGTATTACACATGTACACCAACAAATCTGTTTTAAAATCCTTCGGAGGTTCTCCCAAAGAGAGACAGGGGGTGGGGGAGCTAGAAATAAATCATTTGGCATAATACTTCTGGGAATGTTTTGGGGGAGTAACACTGCGAGAAAATAAAAGCCAGGCCTTTGACATCATCTGATGGGTAACAGATCAAGTTGCAGTTCAGTGCAAAGGAAAAGATAGGAGAGTCAGCTGAAACTAAGAACAGCAGAGACTTACGATCAGAAAAAGAGGTGCTCTTAAGCCTGATAACCAGCAAACTACACAAAGAACCTCAGACATTTGAGGACAGATTTTCTTCTCAATCACTATTTGTAAAGAATTTTCTTCAATTAAGAAGTAATCAAAAAGGGTAATACGCCAAAAAAATATGCAGGTATTTTGCATGATACTATGTGTAAATAAAGGGACCTTAAACGTTTCTGGTGAGCATGCATTCTGTTCAAAGGGCAAAATACAACTGCTAGAACAGCATACCTCACTGGCAGACATGTTCTTCACCTGTTCTGGTTTTAATTCTGTAAAAATAAAGAAAGATCAGTGAGTTTCATAAGAAAACTTTCATCACTTCTGACAACTAAAGCATGTTAAAAGCACTTTTATTCTGAAAAAACCCACAGCTAAAAATTGTACCTCTCTGCCTCAACATAATCTCCTGCACACAAAGGTACACAGTGTTTTTACCTCTTTCTTCCCCATTTATCAGCCCCTCAACCAGGCTGCTCTCACATTCAATCACTGCAGATACAGTACAAAGTGGTAGCAGAACTACTTCCTTCTTCCTAAAGTATGGGGAACAGCTCACAAGCATAACAGAGCTGCCTTCCCCCATATTATTCCTGGTACCTACAGCCCCCCTATCCCTCAAACATGCACAATTTTCAGGAAACAGAAAGGTACCATCAGCCAAGAATACACAAGTAAGATCAGGCAGGGCACAGAGGAGTGCTTCTTGCCCTATGCAGTACTGGTGCAATTGTCCCTGTATCCTTCACCATTTTACATTTTTTTTTTTACTTGTAGTACTGTTATGGTATCAACATATTACAGGAAACCTTTAGCTCTGAGGGTGCAAGAAAAAGAATCTAGGCAGGACTGGCAAGGCTGACATTAAAAAACATTTAAAAAAATAAATTGTTTTATATGGAAGCCAGGAGCAGGTGGAAGAAATAGGTAGCACAACATTTCATGGTCTCTTCTCACAATGGACTTGCATGTGAAGTGATTTGTCAGCAAAGTAAAGCCTGCACACCTAAATGCATGCATTATTAATTCAACCACCCTAAATAAATATATTCAAAGTCTTAGCAGACATGATGTCTCTAGTGAGAGCTATTTAATGCAATTCTGTTTCCCAGTTATTAAGCAGGATTTTGGAAGATGTGTCTTACAATCGCAACAGCTGAAAGTAAGTGGGTAAAAACCATTATTTTCCAGCAGCTGCTTTCAAAGAGATAGTGCACTGGCAACACTGCATGCTGGATTTTTGAATCAATTAAAAAAAAGTAATAAAACAAAGACACCCACAAAACAGGCACAGACCTCTCCTCCCCATAAATCATTTAACAGAGTTGCAACAACTTTTATTTACACGTAGTAGGCTGATATTACAGAACACTTCTGCTCTGGCTGCCTTTAGTACCTTTCTGTCAGGTAGGACGATATATCTGCAAACAGAAAACTAACATCAAATCTTCACAATCTTTTCTTCACAAAATCCCACTACTGATCTCCACTAAACAAAATCAGCCTCTTCAGATGTGGCTACTGGACACATAATAACTAGCTAGTGAAACAGAACAAAGGGGGGTGGGTGGAAAGAAGTATTCACTTTGCAATAAAACTGTGTTTTTCAAAGTTGGCAACTTCAGAGGAAGAACAAATATAGGTAAAACTCTCAATCACAATTCAACATTAAGAAGATTTAAAAAATAAAAAAACCTTATGCCATTCAAACCATGTCTAAAAAAAATCCCCTAAACACAAAATTGCTTCTGTTTCGGTATTTCCTTCCTTTAGACTTGAAAGAGATCTGCTCACTTCATAAAGACAAATAGCAGCCTCTGACTGCATTACTTAAATAATAATTTGGATACAACAGAACTGACACCAGCCTAGGAAAGATGCACTAATTAAAAACCCCACAAATCTGTTAAACACACCTCACCCTGCTTTCCTCTTAAGACACAAAAATTGTCTGTTTCACATGGTGAGGTACTGAAGGGTTTTGTGTAAGGTAAGTCTTATAAAGATGCTATTATGAGGAACAGACCAAAATCTAATCTAAAAAGCGTAATTTCAGAGGTTTAAGAATTATAAAGATGTAGGAAAATATATTATCTCTAATATCAAGGGCATGGAGTTTTTTCAAAACCTAAATAAAAAGCTATGCAGCTTACCTCGAATAGGGCCCAGTGCTGCATCCTTTGCTAACGCGGTTAAATCACTTCCAGAGTATCCATCTGTCATTCTTTGTCAAAGAAAAAAGTGGGGGAAAGGAGGAAGAAAAAAAAAACAACAACCTGCTTTAAACCATATCAATTTAATTGCAGATGATTAAAATGTTACTTAATCAGAAGTATTATTTTGATGTTGTTTTGCATGTTTAATAAATCAGAAGTGCATTCAACATAAGTGATCTATATTTAAGTCTTTCCCAGATTAAATTTAAAGTACAGATATTCAAGTCCCAAATAATATTCTAGGAAAAGCAAAAAGATAGCAACCAACTTGGATTTGTAGACGAAAACTAATCTCACGCACGTTTACTATTTCTGTTATGAAACCACTAGTTTGTCATCATTTGTCATAGATTAATATAAAACCAAAACCTCAACTGTCCTGTACTCTTTCAACCCAATCAATACAATGAGAACCCAATACCACACATTTATTATGATGTGATCACATGACTAGTTTTCTGACTAAAACTATGTGCACTTTTAGTTGACATCAGAGCCAGACAAAGGGCAAAAGCAGGCATTACTAAAAAATCTAACAATAATGTTCAGTTTCGAAAATAAGTGATAGTTTTGCAGTATGCCCCTAATGGAAAGCCATGGTAGCAGTTGACCAGTGGACTCCAGGGAGTACAAAATTCTACTAATTCAGAAGAGTAAATACAAATCTGAAAAGCAACACCGCTTTGCTTAGCAAGTTACAGTACAGACAACATTATTTCTGGTGGAAGACTTTTTTTAGTGTTGAAGGTTTGGTAACAGATAGACTATACCCTCAAAGTACTTGGCAAGCGTCTCAACTCTCCAGATTTACAGCCTGCATTTTAGCATAGTACTGAAACAGCCTCCTATAGTTTACACATGGAAAATGATCTCTAGCACAGCTAAGTGACTCACCAACTGATTCCAACATTAAGGCGTAAACTTGGAATTGCTAATGCCCAAGTACTAACTGAGGGACTTGAGATGGCTGCAACAGCCTGAGCCACAGCCTCAGTGGTTATCTGCAGAAGCCTGAACACTTTACACATTTAGCTTCAAGTAAGAATCATAATTCAGCTTGGAAGTGAAATACAGTGGACAAGTCCTTATTCAGAAAGAAACCGGTTCTGTAAGTGTGTCTTGCACACACTTCCCACAGATTTGGGAAATAATATAGTATAAATGTGCAGGTATTCCTGCATTTATGCAGGAAGATAAATTGTGTTATCTACTGGGATTTGTTTGGTTTTTATTATAAGACTGGCAGACATACAGATCATCTAAATCCTCAGAACCACAAGGGAAAAATAATAATCAAACCAAGGACCCAATCTCTTGGAGCTTTTTCAGAACTAGATTTAATTTCCAAGTTAATTGATTAAGTACTTTGCAGATTGAAGGTCTCCACTGAACCAGGAAGCCACCAATATATACTGCCAACATAAGTGAAAAGAAGTAGTAAGGGTTACCTGAAGAAAAATTTAAAAACAAAAAACCCCACCCAGCTTGTAGAGCAGTGGCTAGCTGCAGCAACAAGAGCTTCATAGCTCAGTCTTCTGGAGATCATTAATTCTGTTATAGTTTATAGAAAAAGTTGCAGAGGAGCAAAGGAACACAAAATCATGAAGGTTAAATACTCATCTCTTTCGAAACAAATAAAGATGGCAGATGAAGCAGACAGGACCCTCAACTTTTATATTTTCTCTAAACTCTTTCAAAAAAAAGGTGTACTTAAGTTGCATTTGTAATTTGGTTCACAAATTTGCAGTTAGAATCCAAGACACTGTCTTTTTCCTCCAGTTACCTATTACTGCAGCATAAACATGGCCTGAGCTAGCATCCTTCAAGTACAGACAGAATTTATTCAGCTGGATTATGCATCAAATTTCTGTAATGTTACTAACACTAAGAGGTTGACAAATGCTACATCACAGGACTGTATTACCACAAACAGAAACAGAGACTGAAGTACATTGACTTGCACGTTTTTGTTATCTCACACTCTGTTTTCATTCCTTCCTGCCCTAGATGCTCTACCTGCTTTTTATTCTAACTTCCTTCCACACATTACATTTAAATTCTGAGGGTGACCAACACAGTACTGTGTCAATCTTAATGATAAAAAAACATAAAACAACTTAGTTTCATAATAGGAAGGGCATTTTACCCACATTTTCCCATGTGGGTAAAATTGAAAAGAATCCAAAATTATCCAGTGCTTGCTCTGGTATGTCGTTATACCTTCAACAAACCTAGCAATGGACGAGCAAAGAAAAGTTGTGTTTGATTTGAAATGCATGCCAAGTGCAAAACTGGTACTGCCTTTCTGCATAAGGGAGGAGGAGAGCTGGACTGCCTGGGGGATGGGTGGAGAGAAGTATCCCCCTCCCGCCTCCTCAGGAAGAAAAGCACTGATGAGCATGTTTCAACAACAGAAACCCAGCCAGGTGGTGTAGGGAGAAAACAAGCATATATATATTTATATATATAAAAGCATACATAAAAACACTTTCATACAGCCTGACAGTAGACCATCTTCCCAAAACGCATGCGATTCGTTCTCAGCAAGTGTTGTCGCTATCTGATGATTTATATTAGCTACATTTTGAATGAATAGAACAGTCTGAATGAATGTAGTAGATGAGTATATTTATTTAGTATAGTTACAAAATACTTACCTAGCTAGTTGTGCCAACTCTTTTTGGGTCAATGGACTTCCTTGCTTGCTTAGAAGATTTTTTAGCAAAATCAATCTTGTCTGAAAAGAAGATACATTTATGAGATTTAAAACTCATTTTTACGGTACACTTAGAATTCTGTTGCAACAACAAAACTACATGTTTGTCAGGTTAACTTTTGTACTTCACTAGTTTAAACTTGCCTATAGTGCTTTTGTGATTAGACTGCACATTACTATCTCTTCATGGGAAGAGATAGGGATTTGCTAATAATGAGATCAAGGGTCAAACTACTTCAAGAATAATACATTAGAATCATCATCCAAAGCCCTAATCTGCTGTTGAGCTGAATAACATCACTTTAAGAAAACTACTTTCATCTTTTGCAATAAACACTCTTCTCCAGCCAACCAAAAATGCTCCTGCAAGCTCTACTTCAGACTTGTCCGTGCCTGCCAGTATGTAAGCAACACCTCACTAGCCAAGAAATACCAGACTGGTTACTAGCACGTGTTAAAAAATGCAAAAACTTAACAGTCACCAGGATTAAAGCACAGTGTATATGGCCAAGCTGGGCCAGAATTTAATTCACAGAATTGTAATCATCCACTACGGCAAGTTAAAAATAGCCTATGAAATATATTTTATACTCTTTTTTTAATAAAATTGATCTTAAA
The DNA here is from genome assembly GCA_013400755.1 of Pelecanoides urinatrix. NCBI lineage: Eukaryota > Metazoa > Chordata > Aves > Procellariiformes > Procellariidae > Pelecanoides > Pelecanoides urinatrix. Next base: position 18,467 of record VZTQ01005104.1, read on the forward strand.
ATGAAGAGAATGCATGGAAAACAATACTTACTTCCTCATTTGGTAAAGACACATATACCCGTTTGGTGAATCGTCTAGAAAAAAAACCCAAGCATATATACAGACACACTTTTATAATGTTTTAGCGCATACAGATCTAACATTTGGTTTGATAAACATCAAAATTTCACTTACATCATCAAATTCTAGGGAGTAGAACTACAGATTTAAAAAACCCCAAACAAACCAACAACCAAACAAACAATATGCACGAGCCAGTGGTGTCACCTTACTCTTATTTGAAGTTATGAGACTCCTCCCAGAGGGGAAACACTCTAAAAGGTAGAAATACCACTGACTACCAGCAACAAAATGAAGCATCTCTTCACTGTACACAAAAAGTCTTTGGAATCGTTAAAAATGTGTTTTATTTGTTCAGACAGTGCTGACATGCCTATTTTCCTCATCAAGAATGAAAAGAGAAGAAAGTATGAGAACTTGTAGCAAAAAAGTCCTAAGGCAAATCTACAGCAAGATCTGTAATCACATGGGACATCAGAAGTCCAATAATCACAGAGAAGAAACACTGCATTTCACTGATCAATTTTCTTCCTTCATCCTGCCATTAAGATCCAAATAATAAAAAAGCAATATATAAGATGCAGAAGGGTTATAAAATGCTGACTTGGTCTCAACTGGTATTGCTGGTTTAGACAATTCTAAGGTCATCATGCTTGTGCAGATGTATCCCAAAAGAGAAGAGAGAGGCACCTCTTTGAGAGGTTAAATAATTTACCCTTGCCAAACAGCTTTTGCTACTTATTCCAAAACAACCAAGACACTAAGTAGCAAAACCTGCTTTTCATAATGAACATCATATTATTGTATTCAGACAAAGGCAGAGACATTTTGATACCTAAGAACAGCGTCATCAAGCTCCTGCGGCCTGTTTGTTGCTCCCATCACAAGTATTCTGTCCTCTCCAGAACACTGCACCTATGTAACATAGGAAGGCAAGACAGCTTTCAGTTTCAGTAATACAACAAAACCAGTTAGAGACTTGCCGTGTATTCAGCACACTGATGGGATCTTACTGCATATGCTCCCTACCTCCCATGCAGTTAGCTTTAAAACATTCTTTAGATAAATGTGAAGTCAAACTAGGAAAAAGTAAAAAGAAAAAAAAGGAGGGATGTAAACACAGGACACTATGCCCAAGCTATATTGCTTGAAAAGAGTCTTGCAAGAGTACAAACGTTGCTGTGGAATTGCACATTACAATGCTGGAGAAAACTGAGACTACAAAAAGCACTCAGAAGTTTAGTCATCCAGAGATAATTACGTTTAAAAAGCTAGAGACTTTCTGCTGTTGTGGGTTTTAACACCAAACATTGTTTTGAAGCCTATAGAGAGAGAATCAAACTTTAGACTAAGGTACAGCCAGAACCACTAAATCAGATCAGGGGTTCATCTAATACAGGTCTCACAAGAAGCTAGTAATCAAAATGAGAAGCTATTCAATAATATACACACACAGTAATTTCCCCCCCCAATTCACTAAAGTGCAAGACTTGATGTTATATCCAAGAATATGGAGACTTACAGCTTCCAGACTTCAGAGAAAGCATTTGGGTATCAGAGACGTGTTGTTACTCACCTAGCGTCCAATCCTTCATAGACTTAAGTTCATTGCTGCTTTACTGAGTCCAAAAAGTTCCACAAAAATATTGTATGATATAGTCATACCTTGATCCAAAGTTTGCTAACTTACTAATTATGTTTAATTTTCCCCTTTTCATTTTAAGAGAAAACTCTGTGTGTGTGTGTGTGTTTGTGTATACAGTAATTTCTGCATATCATTGTCACATTGCGTTATTTGTCCTGATTCACCCCACTTTGGAGAAGTTTTTCCTGATCTCGGTGTCTCTCTATACAGTTATCTTCTCCTCCTGTACCTCATTACTATTGCTTCACCACTACAGCAATATTCCACTGTGCTAGCAGAATATAAACTAAAATTGTTCAACACAAAAAACAGTGCTGTGTGACAGAAAAATATTCTGATATTTATTTGTTCCCCCCCGCCCCCAACTATGAAACCCAGTTCCTTTTTGTGGGTATTACATACATGCTATTAGATATATTCTTACTGTATCCTGTCATCTCTAGGCCATGATGTTAAGAAAAAAATTATAGCTCAATAAAAAGCATACTAACACAGAAATTAATCTTTCTGATGTGTCAGAGCTGTGTATAGCCATGATCTGAACTAGTTTGTTTGAAATCCTCATCCCTCAAGTCTCACCTCACCCCTTGACAGTGCATGCTTTTGTGACACATATCCCTTAAAAACCAAAAAGACACTACTTAAAAGCCACTTAATCTTTTTTTACTTTGCCAGAATGAAGAGATGTGCTTCACCAAAACATGCAAGTGCAAACAAGGATTCAACTCTGTCTAACCCTCAAGTGTCCCTCTTACCCTATAAGAACATTTGTTCTCACAACCCCTTTATTATTGCCATTTGTTATCCTTTCTTCTCCGTCCATTGTCTTTCAACCCATTATTTCAGCTCATCTCTGGATTACTACCTCTCACCCCAGACTGAATTTTCCAGAATACTACAATACAGAGGTGAAAAATTAACAGCAATAGAAAAAAAGCTGTTTGCCGACCAAGGTGGAGGTGAGGGGGACAGAGCTAAGCCCTAGCAGCAAAATCCTCTGTAGCTTGTACTGGCACCCACTATATTAGCCAATTCAGCTCAATCAAACAATACCCAAGACTAAGTACTTACACCATCAAATTCTATTAAAAATTCTGTTTTTAGACGCCTACTAGCATCATGTTCACCTTCCCGTCTTTCACACAAAAGGCTATCAACTTCATCTAAAAAACAAAGAAGTATATCTTAATTAAGCATACAACATCAAAGTCTTCATATTTGCCTAAGTTCTTTTGCTAATATAGGGCTCCAGTAACAGAGATCAGATCTGTATTCCCTAGGAGGCAGACAGATCTTAGTAAAGTTTAAAAGCTTGTATAACGTGCTGCCCTTTGAATATGTAACACAAAGCACAAATGAGAGAAAAAAAAAAATCCTTCTAATAATAAACTGCAACTCAGGACAAGCAAAACCCATTTTCATGTTTGAAGTTTAATACATAAATTGACTTACTCTGTAAAGGTAGTACAGCATTTGTGTTTTTAAGGGCATTTCTTCACACTATTAATACCAATTAAATAACATAACAGTAATCTAACATGCTCTATATGGAACTATTCTTTAGCCAGCAAGTCATATCCAAGACGCTTGCTCTGCACTGCAGAATTACCCAAAGAAGTTTACCCGATGATTCCAATTTAATAAGTCAAAATATTTAAGAAAATACACAAAAGTCAACAACATTTAAGGTCTTACCAATAAAAATGATAGAAGGCTGAAGTTCTCTGGCTACTGCAAATAGAGCACGCACCAGTTTCTCCCCTTCACCCACCTAAAACAACAATAAACTGGTTTTGGAGGGTGTTTAGAAAGTGTTTATTACAAGAGAGCTAACATAAGGACCTACAGAAAATCTTGCTGATAACCAACCACACTTAGTCCATTCATACACACTCTATCACTAGGTATTACATACAACAGCATTGTTTATGTCTTAAGAGAAATATTACAACTTCACTTATGATCACAATTGAGCTGTCAAGAGATTTTGGTGCCTAAATTATCAAAGTGAAAGGGAGCTGGGACCCACTTAATTTACTATTTAAAGAAGGAAAAAACCCACAACCACTCATCTATATGACAGCCAGGGTCATCCTGAACTGCAAAAGCCTTTGACATTGAGTTATCACAAGCACAAAAAAATTTTTTACTTCACAAGTCACTCTTTAAAAACTTTATGTTCACTACAGGCTAACAGTTCACCAAGGACTCATCAGAAGTCTCTGGCCTTCTTAAGCCCCAATTACAGCACGTGTTTTTTCCGACCAATATAATTTACACCTGCTACTTACGTATTTTGAAGTTAGGCTCGCTGCACTTATATTAAAGAAAGTAGCATTTGATTCTGCAGCAACTGCTTTGGCCTAGGACAGGGGAAGGAGGGGAGAAAAGTACTTTTTAAAACATCACATTGAAGATACTTCTCTGCTTCTGTAGCTAGCACTTATGTCCTGACTGACAATTTTGAAAACGCCTATTCCTTCAAATGGAACATCCTGTAGATGCTACAGAAAACTTCTGTACAGGCCACTTACAAATAAGAATGGATAAGCAGTTGAACCACTACAGAAATTTCCAGACTCCCTTCGACTTTTCTAATCACATAATCTCCATAGCCAACTACAACTTGCTTACTGAAGAATACAAGTCTCCAACTCCTTTCAATGTATCCTGAGTAGACATCTGAAACAGTTTTAACTAACTTAGGGTGGTAATTTAGGGCAGCAGTTGGCTCAAATCACATTAGAAATTATGGGGTTTTTTTTTTCCTCTTTACCCTATCTATACAAAAACTGTTTCAGAGGAAAGCTAGGAAAAAGAATCAGTTCAGCCAGAACGCTCATACAGAGCACCCTTTTCTTTAACAGTTTCACCATATTCAAGAAATTATGATTCCCTGGTTATACAGTTTAATTTTAGTGATTAGCAATTATGTTCCAGTACGTAAAACACAACAGATGAGCCCAAGTGAGCTGCTCAACATTTGCACTCCTGCCCTTCAGAGCTGATCTAGCTTTAGTATCAGCAAAGGGAGTGTGCAGCTGCAGCCACGCCATGTGATGCAGGACGATGTGCCCGGCTCAGCTGCATCAGGACACACGATGCTCCCTGGCTGATGCACAGCCATTTCACTCCAGTTCCCTAAATCTGGCACATCAGGCTGAGCAAATAAGCAGCAGCCAGACAATTTTACAGCACTGATGCTCTTTGCACAGCAGTGTGGAAGTGAGACAACTCCCTTTCTTGCTACTGTGCTCCTTCCCCATTTCCAAAATGCACTTCTAGTATGTTTTAGTGGCGAGCAGACCATTTGTGATTAATCACTGCTGTACACAAACAATTAGTCATGTTACTTTTACCCTCTCTCAAAATGAAACTTGGACTTGCTGGTTTACGTTTTAAAATATTGCTTGTGATATTGAAAAGAATTAAATAGAGAACAGTTTAGCAATTCCCTCCCCCATAAAATCCCCAGTTAAGAAAAATTCTGCATTTTTGTATTAAATTGGCATCATAACACATATCCAGGAAGAATATACAGTTTATTACTACAACACCCAAACTGAAAGCCACCCCTCATTGTTATATTTTAATACACCAACTCATGTATGAAGTAATTTTCTCACCAACATTGTCTTCCCATTTCCTGGTGGGCCGAACAGCAATAAACCACGTGCAGGAGCTCTAAGTCCTGTAAATAACTGAAAAGTACATCATCATAAGTTACCTTCAAAGACTTAAAGAAAATGTCAATTTACCTTTGTAAGAAAATGGTTTAAGATTGAGGAATGGCTCACTGGCTAGCAGTGTAGCAATAGTAGCAATGCTACAACAAGAGTACAGGTTTTTAGAGAACTACATTCTATCACTAACTTGACCTAATGCACATCACTATTGTTTCCCACACAACAGTTAAATTACATCATGATCATGCTGAGCATAGAGGCACTGTGAAAGGAGTATAAAAGGCAGTAACACATTCCACAAGATAGACCAGCCTAACAAGCTTAAAGTTCCAATTGCATTTAAAAAGGGGGGAATGAAGATGTGTAGTAAAAGAGTTAAAGCAATGGTCCTACTAACTCCATATGGAAGAACCCCTTTGTCTTTTTTTTTATTAAATGAAACTTGAAAAGACAAGCTTTGACCAAAACAATTTAAAATATTACTTAACAACCACCTACTTTCTCTAAATGCTACTGATAATAATCTCCCCCCTCTCACTTTGCATTGGATTCATCATTCCTACACTATAAAATTGCACCCATCATATGTAGCATCACAGCAAGCAAATCTACAAATTCTCATAGAGTACATCTCTCTTAGTTACTCCCATAGCCTGTTTTCCCCAGCACTTAGTCTTTACCACTTTCCTCAAGAGTTTCAGAGTTCCTTTTTTGGTGTCACACTCACCCCTCCATTCCAGCTTCCGATAATTCCAACAACCAACCAAAAGGAATAGTAGGGAGTCTTTGTAAATGAACATGGTAGATGTGGCAATTATAAGGGAATATTTAGTAAATTAAATACTACTTCAGTTTTAACCTTAATGAGTTTTGAGCTCAAATTCATATTTAAATAAGCCAATTAATGATATTTTTGTAGGAGAGCAAGACAAGAGTTAAGTGAATGAACAGAAAACACTGGCTGCAACCATTTCAGCAGCTTTGTCCTTTACATGTCCCTGTAGGGTTAGACACACAGCTATAGCTATCTGGAACAGTCAGCCTCACAAATTTTCAGGATTTTTTTTTGTTGGTTTAGTTTTCTAGGGGTTTGTGGTTTGCTGGGGTTTTTTTTTTTGTTTTGGTTGTGTTTTTTTTTGTTTGTTTGTTTGTTTTTTTAAGCTATTGCCTTAGTCACTTTCTCCAACATTGACTAAGCAGAAGATGAGGAATTTCATGGTAGTATTTTAACACAAAAATTCTTCATTCTCCTTTTCCAAGACAGCTATCAGCACACAGCTATCTATAGCAATCATAACCAATACAGACAGGATTCAAGAATCACCACTTCATGTGTGAAGCCCAATACATTTCTTTGATTCTGTGACAGAGTGATAACATAACCAGTTGCTTACCTCAGGTCTAAGAGAAGGAAGGATAACAATTTCTTGCAAAGCTTGTTTAGCCAGTTCCTGCCCTGCGATATCATCAAATTTGACAGCTGGGCCACTAACAAAGAAATGGAATACTAATTAGTCTAACAATGAGATACTCTTTTTCAGCTGCAGCTGACTAATTTAATGCATTTGACTATTTATACAGAACCCTTTTGAGGAAATTTACAACTTATATTGCTAAGCATTTAAAAAGATAAGCATTTCTGATTTGAATTTTCATCCTTTTGCCAAAGTCACAATAACCAAAAAAACCCCAAAAACAACCCCCCAAAAACCCACAACAAATAAAAAGTACTACTTTTCATTCCAAGTGACCAAGTGAACCAAGACTGTACTGAACAAAAGACTGGTTCTCTGCATTGAAAAGCCTACTTTTCTTCAGACTTACCTATCAACAATTTCATTCAGGATAAGATTAGCAAGGTTACTGTCCACATTTCTAAATATCTTCAAGTCTTTCTTTTTTCGAGGAGCAGTGGTAGGAGTAGAAGGCTTATTTGTTCTGCTATTTTTAGAAGCAGCCTGGAAGGGGGGAGGGAAAAAACGAAACAAGAAAACAACTTTATATTTTTAAAGCATACCGTTAACAAAATTACTTTTACATTTCATATGCTCCAGTAAAACCTGATACCTTAACACATACCAGATATTCTGACGCTGTATTTTGCTACAAATCATACTATCATATTCAGCCACAGGCAGAACATCTTAGGCTCCAGTGGAGAGGGGTTTTCTGGTTTGATTTTGGGTTGGGGATTTTTTTTTTTTTTTTTGTTGATGATAAATACCATTTAACTATGGTATTTTCCCCCAGCATACTCTAGAAATAGAGCATCACAAACTGTTTCAGATTCTCAGTATCTATAAGCAAGAATTTCTACTGCTGTCATACTTTGCTAACAGGCCATTTAAAAACCATCATATTATAGCAGCAATAATGCTTAACTACATTTATGTTCTGTCCATTCTGCTTTTTATTCTACTTTACCATGGAAGTAGCAGGGTGGGGATAGGAATGGAAGGGAAAGAGATGGGTCAAAAGAAATGCAGCATTTTTGTGTCTTATTAGTATAGGACTTACTTTTGTATTTCAGTCACAATCTAACCATAATATGCTTTTCAATGTGGTTGCAATACAACCTGTGCATGCATGCTTTGGAAGAGAAGGAATGTGGGAGGGGAAAATCTGTAGTTCTGCAGTAAGGTTTTTTCTTTTCATCTTTTACATATGGGAGTAACATTTATTTTTCTGCTAAATAAGCTTCCCTCAGTTTCCCATGCAATTTTCAAAACAAGCATAATTTATTACTGCAATCACAATTAAAATCTATTTGCCCATGCAGCTACCCGATGCCTCCCGATTTCTAAAATCACTCTGCAGCCTAGCTCAAGAGGCTTGGCCCAAAATTTAGGGGTTTTTTTCCCAAAACTTTCTGCTACTACAATATTGCAATAAAGGCAGTAAATCTAAAGTTTGTTCTGGAATTTACATTGACTTTCCAAGTGTATACTGCTATAGTTACCCCTACTATACCTTATGAGTTGAAGCTGCAGGATTAGGTGCTGGTCTAGACACAGAAGAAGTTGATATCCCACTGTAGCTAGGTGTTCTATGGTGACCTGAAAGGCCTGTGGATCCAGTTTTTGCAACGGTTTTTGAACGAGGAAGGGAATTACTCGTGTGTGTTAAGGGATCCTTCTTTTTTGGAACCGCTCCACTTTCTATAAAGAAAACCAATGTTATGAGAACATTTTCAGCAGTCATACTTTTACCATCAATTCTAACTTGAAGGTAGTATTGTTGACACATATAATACAGTATTAAAGCAGAATAATACATGTTTTTAAAGAGGTTTAGTACTTCTAAGGGGATATTAACTGTAGCTTTCTCCTGAAGTTAAATTTTGAAGTTTTAGGAGCTCTGAAAACCAACACTAGTTAGCCATCTTAGAAAAGCTGAAGACAACTAAGTCCTGTAACAATGGAAGAACACGATCTATTCCTTAAGACAGAAGACGACTGTACACCAGCCAGAAGATTTTCCTTCCCAAGAACTCCTAAAAATAATCATTAAAATAATACCCAAATTTCAAGCCATTAGATTCAGAGCATTCGTTCTTTAAGTGATATTAGCAGGCTAGTTACTTTGGATGCTAGCTAACACTATCTAGCACCTTCCACACAGAAGCTTCACCAAGGCACTTTAATTTGGGAAAATTAAAACAGTTACATCTGCAAGCAACTACCAGGAGCTTTTTCTTACAACTTTTTTTTCACTTCGGGAATCTCAAGCTGTAAGTAAATTCTGAATGGACAGCTCTGAAGCAGCATACCTTCCTACATGTAAAATTAAGTCTTAAAATATTATATTACACCACTGAACTCAAACACCACCACACATTCTATTCACACGTACTCTAACTCACCTCCATGATGGAGCAGGATGGCCTTAAATTAGGTGACAGATAAAACGTAACATATTGGCCACAGGTGATTTAACTACAAAAGGCCATTTTGGTCCAGAGTAAGTGAAATAGCACTTGATTTCTACATTCTCCGTATGGGATACACAATAAATAAGATTCCCTGGCACAGAAATGGCAAGGGTAAAACATCAAAACAGAGACTAAGAGGTAAGAACATGCTACAGCAAGCACGCAGGTTGGTCAGGCTGGTTAATGATTAGAGCAGAGCATCAGATCGGGGGTGGGGGGGGGGTGGGGGTGTGTTGTGGTGGGAATACAGTACTGGAAGCTGTCTAGTTCAGTACTGTTGTCTGCAACGGAAACTGTAAATACTGCTTTATTTTATATCCTTTTAAAAGGATTAAGGAAACTTTCGATTAGGTAAGACAAATACGGCATCAGAGGTAAGGAAGCGCAAGATGGATTTCAGCTACAAGTTTCTTCACTAAGATTTTAGAAATCTGCAACTCAGTTTGACTTTTTAAGCAACAGGCCAGAGAACTCTGATTTTTAAGGAAGTTAATGACTCCACAAAGAATTTTTGATTTATAATATTGCAGTTCTGTGAAAAATACTTTAAGTAGAAAGCCTTATAATTTTGAATGTTGTATTTAAAAAATTCAAATAAGAATACTTCAGTGAAACAGTATCATGGAAGGATCAATTACTTACTACAATGTTCTCAGCCTCTTTAAACATAAAAGTCTTGCATACTACCAGGAGCAAATCTTTACACAGCCTGCAGTTATCCATGCATTGAACTACTTGGCTAACAAGCTTCTAGAGCCCTTCTTCAGTCACAAATCTACCCCTTTTAAGAGTTACAGAAACTCTGCAGAGTTCATCATAAACAATACAGATGTATCAAACAAGAGAACTTGAAGAATATGATTAACTACATTTACCTTTAAGATATTTCTCACTTAAAACAAACAAACAAACAAACAAACACAAACCCTCACAAACAAACAAACTCCAAAAACCACCCAAAAATGGCTACTGGCTAAATCACACACAGATCCAGAGCTGGTTAAATTTACTTAGTCATTCCTGCACAGGAATTTCCAAGTCAAAAACTCCTCAAAATTAGGCATACTTAGTAACTTTCAAGTTCAAAAAGCACTATATTAATCTATTAAAAACTTAGCTACTCATCACTCTGACTGGTCCAATTTAATCAAAAAGTGGCACTCAGTTTGGTCGTTGTTTTTTTTTCCTTCAGCCTCATTTGCACAGCTGGCTTAAAATCAACATGGGAAGGTGTCAAAAAGCTAAACTAGTTTTTCTCCATCTCCTTCACCCTAAAATGTTGCTCAATTATCACACTTTCCCAGAACTACCCCCACCTATTGAGAACAATACACACATATTGCAATTCTGAGTATCATAAAATTGCACAGGTAAGGAGTATTTCAGGAAGCTGGAAATACAGTGTAAGGAAGGGAAAAGAGAAAGGTTTAAATACAAATTACAGTTTACATCCAGGAATCAAGACCACCAAGTTTACATATGTTCTGTGGTCAGTTCTGATGGGGAGCACAGAAAGAAGCACTGATGAACTACTCTTGAACATAGTTGTTCAGTGTCAACTCCAGAGGGAAACTTCATTTTATATACAAATTTTCATTGAAGAAGCAAATAAAAGTGTGATAAAACTTTTCAGAATTACAGTTTATCTAAAGTTTACCTATTTCTAAAGGGTGATGTGTTTAAGAGCACATGCATGTCTCTTGTCAGATTGATAGCCTCTATTATTTCATTATGTAAAATATATATTTTGCTGTAACAAATGCAAAATCCCCAAAACACATTTCTTATGCATTTGTATTTGTCATCTGCTGAAAGACAGAAAATATGCTACAAGTGGCCTTAAAACCTTTGTAATATTTCCAGCAGCGTTTTGCCAAATACTTCACCGTTCCATATAAAACAGTAAAGAAGTGCCTAAAATATGTTCCAATCACAAAGACAGACCATGGTATTTTTTCAAGTGTATTTAAAACACTGAACAATCCAATTGTCTACTTCATCTATACTTATAGGATAGTAATAGGGGCTTGATGATCTTGATTTTACTCTCTAATTCTTGACTGGACAGAATAATTTACTTCAAAGCTCCATGCTAATACCATTAGATCATACAGAAATAATAACTATCTGGTCCTGAAAGCATCCCTGCAATTTTAATCTGTCATCCAAATATATACATAACAAACAAATTACAAACAAGCAATGAGCAAAATTTTGTCTGAGGTTTTCTATTGGTTAAATTATGATAAGCTGCAGACACAGGGGCCCAATTTCAGACTCCCTTACAGAAAGAAATGTTAAAATGCATTTATTATATTTAACTGTTTTTAAAGGTAAAGTGAAGCAAGGATAAGTTTGAACAACTTTAAGGGAAGCTTGATTGTACTATGCACCTGGAAACACAGAAACAATCTGGGAAAATGCAGCTCTAGCTTATTTATTTAATAAAGGTAACAGCATGCTTTGTATTTCTAAAAAGCAAACCAATTATATTTTCTTTTGTGCATCTAAAACAGATTAAGACACATCTTAATAAAAAAGTTGCTGGTGGTTTATAACTTCTTAAATATCCAAAAAACAGTTTAAATTAAAATTAGCAGCAGCAGTTCCAGTATTGCAGAATAGTTTCCAGCCTTTAGTTGCAAAACCTTAAAAATCACCAGGGAATATTCCTCAGAAATTCCTTAAGTATGCCTATTGATAACTGATATAAAGTGACTACGAGAAGTTACTATATACGGTCTGTGGACGCCAAGTTGGAAAAAAAAAAAATTTCACTAGACTAGAATTGTCTATAACTTTATGTATGTAGTTTTATTCAAAAAAATCTTTAGACTGCTTAGCTATACATTTTCTGCAAATATCGCATAGCAAAATACATGCAGCAATTGCAAGATTGATAGATATTCAGGATTAGCATTCACAATAGCCCCCAAAATAGTAATTCCTTCAAAGATTATATTCAGATTTTTCAAATCAAAATAGATTTCAAGTAATAAAAACTACCTAACAGAAAACTTCAGCTACGAACAAGGACCTCTCCCATGTTTCAAATGGGTTTCAAATGGTAGCACAGCTATACAGATCTGGGACATAACTGTTCTCCTTTCTGAATTGACAGAGCCATGTCAGTCAAAGATCTACTGTTGCCAAATTATGGTGTTAAAAACAATCTTACTGCTACTTGTTCTTCTACTTGGGAAACTTCTTAAAAAACTTCAGGATTAAGACTTGAAAAACATTGCCAATATAAGCCTACTATTAAAGACATGCCAGCAAATCCTTCCAAGTGAAAACTGAGATAAAATACTAGATACTTGCACAGAGCTAATGTGGTAAAAGAGAGATATTTAATGCTTTCTCTGATCTTGTACCATGCTGAGATTTACACGTTAAATGTAAAATGGTACATTGGAATTACCGTAATACTATCAGTATTGTATGCCCACTAGTAAGTTCATAAAACTCATAAACACTGCCTTTGGCAAGACTGGCAAAATCTCCTTCCCAAGCTAGTTTAAAAACAAAAAACAACCACCCACAATGCAAAGGAAAACATGCATGTCTGAGGAAAAAAAAAAAACCACCAGCTAATTTGTTTTACATCTAATTTAAGACTGCTATGAGAACAAGATTGATGGATATTAAACAATAAATATGTATTTCAAAATAAAGTTTTAGGTTAAGGCTACTTGTTATTACTCTTAAAAACAAGTTACTGTGTAGCCTTCTGCAGCTGAAGGGCAGGTGATACTGCTATAATGAGATCTTATAAAACCTCATTATAAATCTATCAGACAAATTTTCCAGAAAAATCTCTAGCTATTCAGGTAAGTTAGGAAACTATGAATGAGGAAGACAGGGATAAGTCAGTCATTTGTGCTAGAATCAAGTAAATTGGTCTGAAAGACTGACACATAGCATCTTGAAAGAAGGAAGAATCTCAAATCAGTAACATTTTGGAAACATAAAAATGTGCAATAGAGCTGTGAGAATAGAATATCAAACAGAATTAAGCAGCAAAAACATACTTGAGTATGGTCTTTAAAGGCAAATGAAAGAAAGCAAGGCAGTTTTTGACCAAAGAAGCAGTAAAAAGGCACTTTCTTGATGTTAAAACTATGAATGATCATGTTTCACTCTTCATAAAATCCTGGACTTCAAAAAGTCCAGTCTGATTAGGCAACAGCACAGGTAATACTTTATGTAGATAGAAAAATTAAGCTTATTCCAGAGCCCTGTGGCTCAGTACTTCTGCAGTACCTGTGCCTTCTTAGTAACAGCAGTCCTCTTATCTCAAGCAGCTTGCAAGCTGATTTTGTACAGTTTTCTAAGAATTTGTTATCTACTTTGTGTTTTTAAATGATTGCAGCTGTTCATGTGAAAATACCATCTTTATTATAACATGTATAAAGGAAGTACTTTTAAGAAAAAAGTGTAGTACTGACATGTTCTTACAAACAAGACTCCCTCCCCTCACACCCCCAAAAAAAGAGACAGAGTGTGAGCATGTGAGCGTATGCACCAGCCAATTAAGAAATTCAAACATCAATTAATAAGCTGACTTTCCTGGTACTATCAGGGACCCCACAGCTGCAGGAGAAGTTCAGTGCTTTGGGTAAACCTCTAACTTCTACAAGTTATGAATCTGAAGCTTACTTTTAGTAATGTAAATGCAAATGGAAATGGAAATGGAACAAGCCTCTTGAAGACTTGTTCAAAGTAATCAGTCGATGCCTGTACCTAACTCTTTTTTATGACCTGCTCTTTAGTCCTTCTGTCTCTTCTCAGATCCCACTGACCCTGGTAAATCAAAGCTTCTCCATTAGCCCACATTCTCTTTTCAGAAAGTGGGAAGACACTTTCTCAGAAAAAAGCATCCCCAGAAGACCACAGCCCTTTGCAGTTGTTTCACTACCCTTTCATCCACAGTTTTGCAGAAGTTCAGTCATCCATCTTCTGTAAGTCACCAGGAACACGACTCCAAATGGGTAAATTGACTAATACCAATTTCCACAAGTTTACCAACAGTGACCACCTCCCACTACAGGAATTTCTGTAAATAAAAACACCTGCCATAGAACTAGCAAAATGTTCCAATGCCAATTGGATATTCTATGCTTTGTTACTAACAGATTTAAGTAACTGAATTAACAGTTTTAAGAGTGAAAACTCAGTCTAACCTTCTCCTGCAGCATCCAATTCTGAGATACATTTAGAAAAAGGTACAAAAACATATAAAGGAAAGAGTTTAAAGAAAAAGCTGTTCATATTGAATCAGATGGAGCACGTTACCAACTTTTGTGTGTATATGTATGTATTTGTTCATCCAACCTCTAGCCAACCAGGTAAAAAGACAACAGTTGTATGGATCATTCAAGGTAAAGAGTTCTCAAGCTCTATCTACATAGGAACTTAGACCGAGGAGCCATTTTAAGCAGTTAACAAAAAATACCACACACTCAGTAATCTAAAGGTGCCTAACATGACATAGTTCCACTACTTTAACTTCTCATACATTAGAGAGAATAAAACCAAACAGTAAGATGATTTCAGAACTAGAAATGGAGCTAAAAAAAAAAAAGCACATGGTTTACACTAAGTTTCAAGTTTAGTTACTTCAAAAACTGAATACTGCTCTTGACTCAGTAGACAAGCTTTATGAATTCCATTGTTTGTTAGCTCTCTATTTTACTTAACCTCATTATAGTCTACTGTACAAATTATCAGTTGAGATCACAGTTGTCACAATAGCTTACTGCTGGCTTAAAACATTCCCCAAAAACAACTGACAAACCTCACAGTAACTTTACTCCTTGTGTATGGACAAACAAGTTTACTTCTGGTATTTTAGTATCCCTTATGCAGTCTTCCGGGAAAGGATAAAACTAAACTTCTTTGGCAAAAAGCAAGAGCTGGGTTTCTTGCCCCTTGTTTTAATCGTGTATCACTTTCTCAGAGTAAAAAACCCTGAAATTTAAAGCAGCTTAATGCAAATGCACATTCACTCTCACAATATTATAAAGGAAGAACTACTTATGTGGGCACAATATATAACCTACATTATCTACATTGACTTTGACACTTTCTAAAACAGGTTTAATTTAATTCCTTTAAGAATATAACACGAGAATATTTTCTAAAATGTTGTCTTAGTAAATAGTTTTGGATTCTAGGACAGTTATTGTAAGAGAGAACTGAATACTACAAAATAAAGCTGTCGTCAAAGTCATGGAAAGGATGGTATTTTACACAAAGCCTTTAAAAACAGAAATATAAAATAATTTTTTTAAAAGTTGGTGGGGCCAGAACATAGCATTGCATATTTTTCCCTGTAATACACCAGAAACTGAGAGACATCCCCTCAATAGGCGCTGGTAAAACCAAACCCACCTGACTGGAGATGTCCATTGCGGCATGCCAGGTTAGTACTGTCATTATAGACCTCCATTTGCGGCTTGGAAATTTGCAAAACTGCCTGCAGCTTCTCTACATAGTAGACAGAGGGGGAGGGAGGAAAAAGGACAAAATAAACAAACAAAAAATAAAAATGAACCAAGAAAATTTATGTATGTTGAACACACAATGTCAAGTTTGGCTTTGTTATACTTGATACAGGGTTAAAGATAAAAGGAGTATTTCTATCTATTCTACATGTTTAGCAAATTTGTAAGAAAATTCTGTCAGTATGAGCATGACTGAAAACAGCTTTAAAACTAGCCATTTACAGATGAGTTAATTACAACAATCTTTCCAGTCTAGTGATTGTAGTTACTTCCCAAAAGCAATAGTCAGGATTAATTCAACTTCGTTTACTAAATATTTGTGTTAATAACCCATTTCTGAAAGTCCTCCCCAAGTTACTTTTGACCAACTGCAAGGAGTCATCACTTTCCTGCATATTAAATGTTTCACTTGAGTAGTGACAGTCAACGTTTTACAGAAACCTCAGCTGTTCCAAGCAAAACACCATATATACATTACGATATCTTTTAAGATCTCTAGAAATGTAATTGCCTTGAAATTAAGTCAATAAAATTGTCATGCAAGCTGTGTTCTTTAAGACGATTAACTTCAGAAACATCTGAATACAAGATTTATAAGGTTAAAGATTAAGGAGAAAGACATTAACTCTACAAGTCATGATAAACTAGCCAAAGCATAAGTCAAAGAGGTGTAAGGCTGCCAATGACACAAAACAAGAATTAAGTCTCAGGACTATTTGTTCTCTGCAGCTCACCTACCACTCCTGCTTTTCCCACTGCAGTTAAAAACCTCTAGGCCTTACTTTTGGGGCACTTTACAGCCTCTCCCACCTTTATTTCACACACACACCTTTTTTGTAAAAAGAAAACGCAGTTTGTAAGGATGCAAGGCATACATTGTCACACTACCCCACCTCCCTTTTTTTTTTTCCTCTTCTCCCCCAAGAGATAACAGTACCAAGAAGCTGCAGGAAAACAGATGGCCAAGTAGAGGAGCGATGTCCTCTGGCAACATGAAAGCACATACTGCAAAAGACGATGAATTCTACTGAAAATGTGCACAGCCAAGATCATAAATGCTCTGACTGGAGGAAGAATTGCCATTCAGAGCTTGCAGATTGTCCAACCAACAAGCATAAACACTTCCTTGCTTCCGCTAATTTGTCTATTACAGATCTTTTTCCAGTCTTCCTGCTTCATTCCTTTCTTCTTCTGCCTGCTCCTGATCGCTTACCACTTAGCTTCCCTGAAAAGTATCTTTAGGCCCAATAGTTTCAGTGATGGTTTAATAATAATACCCTGACTGAACAAGATCAACTAAACAAGCAGTTTAGAGTGAAAATTTAGTAGCCACAGGCAAATATGAAAAGCTAAAGTTCAAGATTAGTATGTGCACCCAGGGTTTACTTTGTTTTAAAATGAAAGCATTGAGGAGTCGGGTACAGTAAAATAAAAAAAATGTTAGTCACACAAGAACAGCCTACAACCAACCACAAGCTTTGTAACTTGCAAGAAGCTACCCTAAGACACCTCCCTCTAAAGAAGTCTAAGAAAAGTCCTTTTAGAATGACTGACCGCAGACACAGTGTACTATTTCAGTGGGCGCAGCACTACTGAAGGAGACAGCAGAATAGTCTACTCCCTGCCCAGTGCATGCAATCTGAATGGAAAGTACATAGAGAAGCTCAGGAAACAAAATTAGTATTAATAGACTTGGTAAGATATTAGATCATCAGTTAAGTTTTGGAGAACATTTCTGAACTTTACGAAAAACCTCTTTAGTGAGTGACCATAATAAAATCAATTGGCTTGGGCAGGAGTTCAGGAAATGCTATTTGCTTCAACACTACAGTTTGAGACTGGGGTTTTACCACAATTACCAATGGCTTAGCAAGTTCCATATATTCAGGAACTCCAAAACCGCAACAAAAAAATGTAATCCAACTGTTGTCCAGTTTCAATTCACACACTGTCTTCCCATCACATTACGTATTAATGTGTAATTTTAATGTAACACATAAAATTACATAAAGCAAACATATCACTTTTCTTGAGAGACAGTGTAGCTGTAGAGCCATCTGAAATAATGAAAAAAAATTGCTATTAAATATTATTCCAGGGATTTAACAGGACACTCTATCACCTTCCATTTAAATGTTTTCTCCCTATGTCTTCAGACATTGGGGGGAGGAAGAAATGTTTACAGAATCTCATTCATTATTTCTCCTTGATGATATAACATTGACATAAACCTACCAAATAAACACCACTGCAGCTGTTGTCTTATTTACGCAACACTAGACCTTGAGTTCAAGGTAACTGATTTCTAATAAAAAAAAAAACAACAAAAAACCCCACAACATTGCCCTATAACACAAGCCTGAAGCAAAAACACCATCACCTCCAAGAAACTGGAAGAATCCCAAAAGGTGTTCATTGAAGCTCATATGTATACACAGGCAGCATCATCACCAAGGAGGATACTTATGAAAGTTATTTTAATTATGTGCCACGTGCATCCTTCAACCAAAATACTGAAGCTACACATAGTACACAGAAAGGCACTAGTGCTGACAGAAATCTATCCCCCTAAAGAAAATCTCTCTGAAATGGAGAACACAGTCTATAGTGTTAGAATCGAGCAGTGTTGCAATGGACATTGTGGTTATCTATCTTTAGGAACAGCAAACTCCTGAGTTTTATGTATCGACTGTAGAAAACAAATATCCTCCTGTGATTCTAAATATATCAAATATAATGATTCTAACATAGGTGATCAGTCATCCAGGAGAGATCAGGTCTATGAAGACCATCAGAGCAAGATTTATCCACTCACCTAAATAACTGCACAACTAACACACCCTAGACTGTGTAAAAACAGGGGCCGCCACCAATTCAAATGGTAGAACTTGGAAGTCCCCTACAGCTAGCACAACTCAATATTGTCACTGGACTGCCAAAGTGATTGAGTCACCTTGAGGTGCTCTGAAACACACCTGGAGTAATTTCAGCTTTCAGGCTGTGTCATACTACAGCTTTAAACAGAATACAATACAGTAATTTAGACTCAAGATGAAAACAGGGCTCAAAATAGCAAAGCCAACATCCAAGGTAAGTAGCTACATCCTCTTGGTCGAACATTAGAAGGCATCAGTGGTGTGATGACGCATGGTAATAACACATGGGTGCGATCAGACATCACACTCCCACCAGTGGTGTCCAACACCCCCATCAGTGGTGTCATGCAACTTAAACTTACATTGATGATCCAACACATTTCAAAAAAATCAAAGCACTGACCACTTTTAAGGAACAGTTATAATCCATATGATTTTATTTTCACTTTCTATGTATAACCAATGTAACTTGCTTGACTGGATGGCATTTCAGTTAGGTAGTCTGCAATCACATCTCTGCCTAGCAAGCAGGATGAAATATTTGATATTATTGTCTACTTTAAGACTGTTTTATCCTGCCAGCTAATGCAATAAAGGACTTGCCTATTCTCCCTTAAGAAATAGAGAAATTCCACAGGGCTAGCGGAAAACACTCTTTGACCTTAAGAGTTGGATTCATGGGAAAAATCACTTTATTGAACCTTAAGAGCTTCAAGAGCCTCAGGTTTAGTTCAACTACAAAAGCATCTCTACACCACTTAAAAACTTCCAAATACCTGTTACTATAAGTAACAAGATAAAAGCTATGTTTAAAATTGCACATGCAATACAACTCTAGACTACCTTAAATTTCAACAAAATCCACGTAAAATGACATATAAAGTAATAAAAACAGATGCTGTCAATACCTGAAAGTTGGTTAGATGGTATAACAAATATTACTCAAATAGATCCATAACGATCAAGCTTGCAGGGATTTAAATCCATTGGAATATCTCTCCAAACAACATATTTTTCCTTCCTAAAGGGCAGATGACTTCACTTGCTCCTTTCTATCCAAATTTTGCTCTCAAGTACATCGTTTGAGGCAGATCCTTAGTACAAACTGAACAAGAACCCAAGCAGAACAAAGTACTAAACTTCTGATAATTTCAAAGTAAAAATAAAATAAAATCATATTTGACATCAACTTATGCAATAAACACTACTCTATCTGTTTACTTTTCAATCTGCACTCTGAATGAAGAATACAAATAGCATGTGATCACACATTCTGGTAGTAAAGATGAATGTACCAGCTTGACTTCAACTTTAGTTCTTTTGCAGCATTCACCCTTTTTATCTTTTCAATCAGAGCACAGCAAGTAAGCAACTTACCAACATCACAAGTTGCTATTACAATAACGCAACCAAGGATGAAGCACTACCCACAAGATACAGGCATTGCTACTTCAAGGTTCAAAGAACAGCAAATTTTTTAAAGAAAACCTAGTTACTTGCAATTAGGATGTCAGCAACAAGCCATACCTTATCAAAGATTGTTAGTATGTAATCATTTTCACACTTGTTCTCCAGTTTGTATTACCTCTAGGAGTCAGCCTTTAACCCCAACGAGTAGAAAATATCTTTTCTGCATATGCTGAGGTTTACTGACAAACATCCATAATAAAGCTTGGAAGCCAGAAGCCTCTTTCATCCCATGTTCCCTTCACTTTTTTTCAGAAAGAACTAAGGACACCAGGAACTCAAGGGAGACAAAAAGGATTCATTTTCTCCTGGTTGTCACAACTTCCCTGTCAGTCACCAGTCAGGGCCACAGAATCACAAAGTGTAAGAGGAGAAAAGAACATGAGTTTTCCCGTCTGCTCTATATGCTCCTAGGAGAGGAAGTTAGTAGAACTCAAAACAACACAGTCCAAGATTAAAGCTGCAGATATGCAAGATAAACTCAAGTACATTTGTTAGTTCTCCCTTAAAGAGCAATTAAAAAAAAAAAAAAGAAGTCTTATTTTCATTTTACTGCCTGAACTGAAAGCATTTCCAAAGATCTCAATTTAGAGGATGCACTACACAAAGCTGTGCGTTTGTAGCTTGATGGGGAGGGGGGATCTTTGTCTATTTATCAGGCACAGTAAGATGCCATTTCCAATCCTGCCTGGTTTACTCTGTCCATTAAGAGCTTACATTCAACACTTAATTTTGATAAAGCTAAAACTATACAACACTATGCTTCTGAAAAGAAGTGATCTTACCTGCTAGTCTTAAAATAGAACCCTACTAGGTAAAAATTACGAGAATTAGGATTTCACAAGCTTATGGTCTATATAATGCTAAAGAATTATTATTATAGTACATACCAATAATCAGGAAAATTGTTATGTAAGTTGAAAGCAGAATTAAGAGAACATGAAGTAGTTACACTTACAGAAGGCACATTTAGCACTGATGATCATCAATATAAGTTTTACTACAGTTCTAACACAGAAATCCTATACTAACTCCAACAAGAGTTAGTCAAGACTTCCTCAGTTTACGAGTCAAGCATGCTATGGTATAAAGACTTCTCAGTTACTTTTACATCTATTTCTTAAGGCATAGGGAAGCAGGTCATGAGATTCCAATTTCAAAATCCATCAATAGCATTGAAAAAATATTACTTGCTCTCAACTAAAAACCGAACTTAAGAGACCCTACACAGATAATGACTCCTTCACTTTAAAAATCAAAGTAATACTTTAGGAGAATGCATTACATGAAGTTGTGCAAATAATGACAAACTTTCCAAAGTCATGAATTGTAACTGGTACCTAAAAGCTGCAAGCGATCCTTGGCCATTGCCAAATTTGTCATCATTTTAGATTGTAGACGTCGAGCCCGTTCACATTGATCACCTTACAAAGAAAAATCAATGTTAAAACACGATTTGGCAAATTAACTTTTTAAAGTTCTAAAATACTGACACCCAGCCTTCCCTCCTCTTCCTCCCACCCCTTACCTACCCCCTCCACTAAGGAACATTGTTGCAAAACTAATGAAAAAATCCTAAAGCCTTCTATTTAATCAAGAATTTAAAGTTAGTTGACACTATCTGCTTTATAATATTGCTCGTAGAGCAGTGGGAACCCAAGCATAGCTTTGCATATTCTCTAACATCTCATGCTGACATAACATATGTTCTTTGTCACTGCATTTTTCTAAACAGAGTTGAATAAAAAATTTTTTTAAAAAGCCTGAAAAGTGACTGAGAGGCAAGTACAATTTGAAATAATTCACTTTGGCAAAATAAACAGATCTAAATTCAGTTGACTGTGTCCCTTTACATTTCAAAGCACACAGAATTACAGACATTAATATCACCACTTCCTAAAAATTAGTGTCTGTTCAAGACAAGCTTTTTTTTTTTTTTTTTTTTAAACTGTGCGATTTAGACTGGTTCTATCAAATGCCACTGGTATTGCTGTGTAAGACGTCACCATATACTCTTCACAAACATTTCTAAGCATAGCTGAGGAACAAAGCAGCAGTCTGCAAAAGCAATTACAGGTTTGGGTTTTTTAGGGGGTTGGGTTATTGTTATTACTATTATATTATTTTGAGGACAGAAATTCTTAGCAAGTCCTTAACACTACACCTATTTCTCTATGGTACATACCTGCTTCTACACTACAGCTTACAATGTTTCCATATACACAGATGGCTTTATACCTTTGTTGAAATGTTCAGCTATTTTGGCATAAGCTGTTCAGAAACACAATGCTAGACCACTCCAGATTGGGGTGTTTCTTTTTTAGTTACACTGAAAGGATTATAAAATTCTGCATAATTGAGAAAATGAACTGTCAACTTTGGCAAATCAAATCAGAACACAGTATTTTGGCATTCCCATTATATAAGAAATCAAATGTTTTACTTCAGAATTTTCATGAACTGCTTATGATTTTGGAGTGTCTGAAGATATTTGGAGCGAGATTTGCACGTGTTATAGACCAGAACCTTAAGGTAGAACAGAGAAATGGAGCAGTGTTCACCTACAGCTAAAACAGGAATAAGAAACACTCTTATGAATTAATTCATACAGCAGACCATCCCTAGCACCTACCATATTTAGCAATACTGATTCCTCACTTTGAAGAAACCATAAACCAAAATCTTTTCCACAAAACTCAAAACTGGCTTACCTTGACCAATTACTAAGACAGCTATTCCTTTTTCCAGTTCTTCAATTCCTTTCTTATACCATTCAACAGCTTGTTCCTTTTGTCCTGCTTAAAAAGGAAGTGAACCCATTATTTTCCGTAATGAATTAAAGCTTAGGAATGGTTCCATATAACGCTATGTAAAACAAGTAAGAGGGAGGAAGAGATATTTGAACAAAATTATATGATTTAAAGAAACACTTAAAGGGACACTGTCAACTTTATATCTACTTAGTTTCAAATAAACTTTTCTATTAAAAACAGGTACTACACCAGCCTCAAATCACTTTTGCCTGTTTTAGGAATACTTCTCCATCCGCCTTAAAGAGATCAGTCCCCTAAAACAAAACCAACAACAACAAAAACCACCACCAAAAGAAAAGGTAAAAAAGTTAACCTACACATATTCATTCACAACAGAAATGGTGAAATTAACAGTTTTTGTTTCTGGAACATCAAATTGAGACATGCCTCAATCTTCCAGTGATAGCCAATACCAAAGTAACACTAGAAGCACAGAAACTCAAGAAGAAAAGCAATGAGTCTCAGATACCACAGAGTGAGTGAGACAAGAGACACTTTTCCCTGGTTAACTTTTGTAGCAGCTCAGTTGTCATGGAGGTATTTCTTTGTTCATCCTATCATGAAACTGCTGTATTGCAGGTGTATGTCAACTTTCACGTGAAGTACAATACATGCAGAATTAGAGTACACCTCTGTACCAGCAATGTCCTAAATGGGTATTACAGCAAATACAACCATAAACATGCCTTATGCCTAACCTATACTATCTGACACCATGGCAGCAAATAACCCATTGAAGAGATATTCATATCTATTTCATATTGCTCCCCTTCTATAAATATTCTGCATTAAAAAGATACTTGCTGCATATGGAAACATACTTTTGCAAGTTAGGTATGTCACACTAAGCATGCCTTTCCACACAGGAATACAACACATTAGGTACTACAATTTAAACCTGATTAGTGTTAACAAGCTGCTAGTGCTAGAAAAAAAACAAAAATGCCTAGAACGAAATCTTCAGATATCATTACCCTAGTTTCAGAAGAGAGAACGTTTCACAAAACTATTCCTAAGTGCCAGTTACCAGTGACTGTTACTTCTGCACTCAAATCTTTTGATAACTTCAGTCCCAAACCTATTTTCTAGCAAATTTTAGTGCCAGTAAAAATATTTCAGTACATTTCTAGAATCCTTTTAAGGGTTTCCTCTTGCTCCTCTCCAGATGCAAAATCTTTTAATAACATTTGGCAAGTTACCCTGTGCAGGTAATTCCACGCTTTGCTCTTCTTACCGACACAAACCACAGGAGCAGCACCTTCCTACAGTCATATACATCACACACCTTGGGAATCATTTTATTACTGCCCTTTCTCCGCCAGCCTCATATATCCTGACAGTTAGGGACAAAGCTAGATAAATTAAATCATCGAAGCTGAGCGACTTTGATCCTCTCTGTAGCCTTTTTTTCCTTTAAGCTTCTCCCCATCACCTCTAGAAACAGTTTCGACTGCAGTGTAAATCTAATGCTGATTATGGCTATTAGAAATCAAATTTGAGATGATTCCAGCCACCTCTGCTATTGCCTGAATTGCTTTGCTATTCTGAAAAGCAATTGTGAACATGCCAAGGTCATAATTAAAACCTCATTTCCACCTTTTAACTGGAGAAGTTTTAAAGGCAATATACCAAACCGAGCTGTTCACAAAGATAGTGCTCTGAATCCACACAGAACAGTTTACTAGTTCTCAGTGATTAAGACATTAAAAGTACAATAAAAAAGTCGCATTCCTTAGAAGTCATTGATTTGCTGTACTGGGTCTGGCTAGGATGGCGTTAATTTTCTTCATAGCAGCCCCTATGGTGCTGTGTTTCTGATTTGTGACTAAAACAGTGTTGCTAACACACCAATGTTTTGGCTATTGCTGAACAGCCTCAAGGTTTTCTTTTTCCCACTCTAGATCCCCAGCAAGTAGGCTGGTGGTGCACGACAAGTTGGGAGGGGACACCAGCAGGATGACTGACCCAAACTGGCCAAAGGGATATTCCGTATCATATAATATCATGCCTAGCAATAACAACTTGGGTAGAGGAAGAACAGGGTGGGGGCTGTCTTCCAAGGCAGCCATTGCTCAGAAACTGACTGGGCATTGGTCAGTAATTGCCTTTGCATCACTTGTCTTCCCCTCACCTCTTTCCTTCATTTATTAACATGTCCTTATGCTGAATCACAAGTTCTCTCACTTTTGCTCTTCCTATTCTCTCCTCTGTCCCACTGAGGGGAGTAAACAAGCAGCTATGCGGGTGCTTAGCTGCTGGCTGGGGTCAACCCACCTCGTGCTTCTCAGTCCCAGGAAAAGATGTTAAGCTTGATTTTGAAAATACCAAAACAAGAATATTAATTTCCCCAATAATTCAGCAACATAAAAATTACAAGCAGTGCTATCACAATTACTGAAGCGTGCATTGCTTCCAGAACAGCAAAAACGCCACATAATTAACAGGATATTAGACAATCCAGAAATCCCAACCATTTCACATACTCTGCCTAATAAATTGTTTTCTGTTAGAAGTTATAAAAAACTTGTTTACATATCAAATAAATTCAAAGGTATGCATGCATTCCAGTAAAAAGATAAGCAAATAACAAATCTATGTATCAAAGCAAAGTAAGTTCTTTCTCAGTGAAATTAATACTGCATTTGCAGGGTTGTAACAGCTTTGCAACTGCTTGTGTTAGCAGCAAAGATTATTTTCTTACTAAATGTATGACCTGTGCAGCTAATTCATATATGACAACTCTAAAAATACCTATAAAGCAAGTCCATGATTAAAATCCGTATTTGAAGGCTTACCCTTCAAACCACCAACAGTTATAAGCCACAACAGCAGAATAGACACCTGATAATTTAAGACTTAGCTACTCTTCACTGAGCAATCATCAAAAACACTGAAGTTTTAAGCTACCTCACCTTCTTTCACGCTTTGCTATGACCCTCAATGCCCTTATACCGTACATCTGTTCTGAACTAACCTTGCTGTACTCGGTGGGTTTTTTTCTCCCAGAGCTTACCACTGCCACTCCCAAATTGTCAATGCAAAGCAAGACACATCCCTCGCTTTTATGATGCTCTCAGCATGTAGCTTCTGTTGAAGGCCTATTCCTATGTTTTTAACCTCCTCCTCTAGGACAGCAGTTTCACTAAAGCTCAACTGAAAGCACGTAATAAGGTATTCTAATGTTTCCAGATAATTTTAAAACCCAGCACAGCATGCCCCTGAGGGCTACCTTTTGGATGCTGACAGAGTTGTGCTGCTGCATTTAGATTAAATGGCTAAATCAAATGCACTAGCAATTGCTTCTTTTTTTTTTTTTAATCCTCTAGACAAGAAAAAAAAAAATTCCTCACTCCTATGTTTTGTTTTATTTAATTGAACCCTAAACATCCTCCTTAAGATCTTCTAATCACATAGTGATAGGTTTTTTTTTAAGAGTAAGCATGTCAAACAGTTGAAGAAAAATATTTTTAAAAAGCCACTGCCAAAACATGAATAAATATTGCTTTCCTTAAAAGTCAGATGACTCCCAATGGGCAGTTTGAGAGCCAAGTTTCCTGAAGACTCACTTCAACACTCCCATCATTTGTCAGGCAGTACATTAAAGGATGCACCCTTATTACTGTCCCGCGTGCTTTTCTAGTCCGGGTGCCCTGGTTAAACCGAAAGCTACTTACAGTCACACACCCCGATTTTTAATCGCCTCACCCAGACCTCCGCATCAAAAACTCTAACTTAAAGTTATTAGAGTGAAATACAAAGATTTGCTTTGCGTGGGAGATCGGTCTGAGCCGCAGCTTTTTGATCCAACCTGCGCCCGCCGGCTGCGGCGAGGCAGGGACGGACCCAGCTGGGGCGGCGGGGGAGCAAAGCACCGCAACGGCCTGCAGACGCCCCCAGGCACTCACCCTCCCGCACAGATCCTTCGCAACCCGTATGCCCGACAAAAGCGGGTTGAGGGTGTTTTTAACCCAAGGCGGCAGCCC
Organism: Pelecanoides urinatrix; assembly: GCA_013400755.1. Taxonomy (NCBI): domain Eukaryota; kingdom Metazoa; phylum Chordata; class Aves; order Procellariiformes; family Procellariidae; genus Pelecanoides; species Pelecanoides urinatrix. The sequence goes on from VZTQ01005104.1 coordinate 45,434, forward strand.
CGCTCCCCCGGCGCACGGCCGGCAGGCGCTGCCCGCCCTCCCGACACCGGCCGGCCCGGCCCGGCCCGCCTTCCCCCCCCAGCCTGGGGCGGCCGCCGGCGCTCCCCTACCTCTCTCGTCCTCGTCGATGCGCAGCGCCATGGAGATGCACTCGAAGGCCCGCTTGTGACAGGCCCGCACCGTCTCGGGCGCCCCGCCGGGCTCGGGCGCTTCGCCGGCCCCGGCCCTGCTGCCCTTGGCGGCCATGAGGGCGCCGCGGGAGAGGCGCTCGCAGAGCCAGGCGAAGAACAGCCCGAGCTGGAAGGCGACGAAGCGGAGCAGGGCGAAGGCGGCGAAGAGCGGGTACGAGAAGTAGTACAGGTTCCGCTTGTGGGGGGACGCCGCTGCCGCCGCCCCCGCCGGCGGCACGGGGGGGGCCGGCCCGGGCGGCGAGGAGGGTGAGGCCCCGGCGGCCGGGGGCGCGGAGCTGGAGCCGGCTGAGCCCTTCTTTTTCCCTCTGCCGCCCGGAGAATTCATTCACCGCCGTCGCCATAACCCGCTGCCAGGCACTGACAACAACCGGCCATGGCGGCGGCGGCGACGCCCCTTTCGCTCGGCCCCAGGGGGAGGAGTGCGCAGCGGCCCCGGCCGAATGCGGGCGGCGCCGCCGCCGCCGCCCCCAGCGCCGCTATTGTCGCCGCGCCGCAGCGGCAGCGACAATAGGAGGCGGGGATGGCGCCGCGGGGGCCTACAGCTCCCGGCGTGCCCCGGGGCGGCGGCGGCGCCTGGTTCGGCGCGGCCTGAGGGGGGCACGCCGGGAAGCGCAGTGCCGGGGCGGAGGGGGCGGGCGGTGCGCGGCGGACCGGTCTCCGGCGGGGACCCCGCCAGGACTGGGGCGCCGCGACGCGGAGCGCGGGCGGCCAGGGGTGAGCTCCGCGTCCTGTCAGCGCCGTGCCGGGAGAGCATCAGCCTGCTCCGGCCCTGACCGAGGCCGTTGGATGTCAGCGCACTGGAACACTCGAGCGGAAAGGCGATGAACAGTTTCATAAAACCACCGATTCCGACGGGCGCGGCGAGCCGCACCGCGGGCACAACGCCGCGCGGGTGCCTCGCCCCGCTCCCCGCGCGCGGTCACGCTCAGAGGCGGGCGGGGAGTCTCCGGGGAATCGCCTCTCCCAGGGTCGGGGCCGCGGGCTCGGAGGGGTGCCGTGCGTTGTGCCCCCCGCCCGCCCCCGAGGGGACGTGCCCCCGAGCTTCGTCCGCGCCGCGCCTCTGCAATTGAAGTGACAGGCTGTCTCCTCGCGTGGAGGGAACTACTGTAACTGCGTGTACATCACAGATACATCATTGGGGGGGAGGGGAGGGAAATATTCTTTTTCCACCCTCATTGTTGTATTACAGTATGAAATACAGAATTTTATTAACATTTAAAATAAACTAAAATAACTATTCATGACCTAGAACCATTATTAGACAGAGGCAGTAAACCTATCAGTGCCGAAAAAATGCAGCAAGGTTCATTAAGTATTTTTCTGCTGTATTTTGTAAGAAGTATGATGTACTTCTATTGTGAAAACATCATGAAGTATTTTCCAGTCCACTCATGACTGGAAAAAGTTCAGTATCTATTTTTTTTTCCAATATACCTAGCTGTCCTTTAAAAAAAAAAAAAAATCTTTTGTTTCCCAATATAAAAATTTAACAAATTTTGGAATACCCAAGAAATTCCAGAAACTTCAAGCAGTGTTAATGCTATGCAGCATTCAAAAATGTCAAGTGAAATAAGCCATGTGACAACAGATGACCCATCTACAGTCTCTATTGTCCATCTCCTATCTGAAGTATCATCCCATTCCTGAGCAAAATAGTAGAAAAGCTGGTGAAGGAATAAATTATTAATAAATTAAAGGACAGATTGAATGACAAGAGGAAGACAATGAATCTCAAAAAATCCTGACTAGTCAATCTATTATTTTTACTTTTTCAAAAATTTAGAATGACACCTTTGTAAGTCATGTGACTATATCATGGCAATAAAATATAGACTGATGCACTGGTAAAAATGCACCTCTTAGGGGAATAACAACTTGTTAAGCCAAAACAGCTTCAGAAGTAGACACTGGTCAGGAACTGTGAGCAAATGAAAATGCTTTTGGTGAGAACCTACAGAATCAGTTCACTATTGTGGCCATTAAATATTTTAGTGATCTGCAAGTTGAATCACCCTACCCTCCTACATTAAGCTGGCGCTAGCATTCATTGGGACCTGTCTGTGAACTATTCTAATTAATAACGTGGCATAAAATTAATGTAGTTTTTTAAAAAAAAAGCCTTTAAAAAAACAAATCAGAGCAATGGATGGCTTTCTGCTGGTGTAGTGAGATGTCCTGGCTCAGCAAGGGTTCCGATGAACACCAGAAAAGGGCAGGGGAAGAAGTGAAACCTTGTTTTCTGGAGGGCGCAACCGCTAGATCAGCTCTTCCATCTGACTTGACTTCGCCCTGAAGATTGAGAACTCATAAAGTAGAGGAGGTAGAATGTGGTATCTCAGTGAAAGGTTTTGGAATTGGAGCAGACAAGCACCACAATCACAGGAATTAGAAAGGTGCAACTTCCCTGACACCACAACTTACCATTGCACAAAAGGTCAAGTTAGGAAACTTTTCTCACTCCCAACACGTCATCATTGCAAAAACTGAATATAATAGAGAATGTATAAATGGGGAAACAAGGCTAGGGATAAAAGAATTTTTTTTCCCTTGGTAGCCACTGCTACAACAAATTCAGGTATTCTAAATGTAATTCTCTAAAATGTTGTGATAAATTATTGAGTCCCAAAACAGGATTCCAATTAAAACTTACAATTTATTAAGCGAATAGAGGCAAGCAAACAGCACTGGGTGTGCTGGGAGTCTCTGCTCCACCAAGACACACACCTCACAGCTCCCACCCTTCGGTTTATATCCCTCCCATACTAATACATATTCATGGCTAGGCGTGTCTTCTTCAGCACATGTTCTCTTCTTCCTCTAGGGTCTTCTAGAATCTTCCTTAGCTGGTTTCAAGGCTCCCCTCGAATCTTCCTCAACTAGGGGCACTTAGAAACTGCTAGCCTTTGTTACATAACCAACAGACTGATAGGTGTGTCTTTGCTACACCACCGAGCAGACTAAACAGAAGCGAATAGGTGGCTTTGCTACACCACTTTGCTAGGCTTTAGGCCTTCAGTTATACAAGGATATGTATGATAAAAGGTCACATCTCATCACACGAATCAGATGAACATATTTCACAATGTCATTGCTAGAACATGATGAAAAATTAGAAGAGAGCCTCTTCACCCTCAGCTGTTCACATGAAGAATTTATTTGTATTCCTCTTTTGTTTATGTTTTAGAAAAAAATCTCAGGATTTGCCTTCTGTGTTTTCACCTAGCCTCCTCAAAACCAGCTAAGTTTGCCAGCACTAGATGCTCAGATTGACACAAAGACAGCATGCAGTTCTACTACAATTTCAAGTCCTTCAGCTGAGTATCAAACCTGTGACTGACTGCACCACAGTTTTTAAGCCTGCTTATCACACTGATAACACTGTCAGCTCTGTAAACATTATTTCAAATTCACTGATGTAAACACACTTCATCATTACCATTAAGAATTAGATGATTACCTCAGAGCATAATGTAATCAGAACATGGCATTTTCTGTTATTTCTCCGTATCGCTAATCTTTTAAGAGCATCAGCTAGATCACTCATATGCATTGCTATCACTGCAGCAAGAAGACAGAAGAAGGAATAGACCTATTGTTGTAAAACAACAAAAAGTTTATTTTCTCAAAAAAAAAAATCGGTCTACAGGAATATAACTACTTTCTCAAGCCAAAAATAAAAAAGTTCTAAAGACCTTTTTAATCTACTAGCACAAACCATGTTACCAGACACAGCCTTTAATTCCTAATGAAAGCGAAACAAAGAAATCTGGCAAAGATGTTCAAACACTGGTGCAATTTGTAACAGTACAACTAAAGAAGCAGATTTTCCATTTCTTGATAGCTTCAAGTCAAGACAGGATGATTAAAGGTGGTACCTGGAGAAAGCTGAGCAGCTGTATTTTTCTCAACATAGAGACAACTGGGCAAAATTAATGGGCAACATTGTACAGCAAACTGCACAGCTCTGAAAGGTTCTTTCACTTACAAAACCCCCTTTTCAGTTCAAAATTAGTTTCAGCAAAGTTATTTTGCACAAACATCACAGTGAGCTCCTCAGACATCAAACTGCATCAATTATTAGTAGGTTTTGATACCACAAAACTGTCAAGGGCCAGTGTTTTTCAAAGGCTTGTTAGGAGAACAGAAACATCCTGCCAGTTTTAGTCCTGACAGGGCACCTGCTAATGGAATCGCCTGCCTGCTCCCCCACAACTGGCCTTTGGTTAAGGCTCCTCGGGCTACACCTCAAAACGTTTAACAGAGGTCAGGACAGAGCCTCTGCTTCACTGAGGAAAATTATCTTAAAAAAAAAAAGCGCCTCAGTCAGAGCCGCTTGGCGTAATACCGACTACCTTCTCAAACGCCCCAAACACGGATCGAGACGGGCCAGCCTCTGCCAATCGCCCCGCTGCCACCGCACTGCCCTCAGCCAGAGGCTGCTCTTTCCCGGCTGTCTGACGATTGAAGAACCGCCGCGCGACCCGCACCGCCCAGCGAACCGCCTCCACGTGCCCACCCGCCAATGGGGAGGGGACTGAGGAGGGAGAAGGCCCCGCCCAGGGATGACATCATTCACCGGCCGATCGAACTTTTTCCCCTCCCCTCAGGCCGGCTCCCAGGGATGGGCGGGGCCCCACCCTGCGCAGGCGCAGTTCGCCCGGGCTCGGCGGCGGCAGCGCGACCTTTTCACTTACGTCAAAACAATTTACGACATCGCCAGCGGCTCCGGTTGCTGTGGAGAAGCTCTCGGTGCTCCGCCACAGCGCCGGTCTCCCGCCCCGCTGAGCTCCGGACCCACCGGCGGGTGAGAGCGGCGCGAGGGGGTCGCCTCTTCCCCGCGGGGCGGTTGGGGCACGGCCAGGGCTGCCCCCCGCCGGCGCCCGCACATGGCCCGCGGTGCGGCGGGGTCCCAGCCCGGCCCTGCCGGCGGGGGTCCCGGGGCACTAGCGCTGTAACGCGGCGGGAGGGCAGGCGTGCAGGGAAGGGAAGGGAAGGGAAGGGAAGTGTCTCCGCCTTCCCGCGGGCGCTCCCGGCCGGGCCAGGGAGCGGGCCGTCGCTGGGGACTCTTGTTTTAAATGACGAATGCCGTATTTTCTAATCCCGATGCCGTTTTCTTCAGCGGACGTAACGCGAGCCTTAAGACACGTCTCAGTTCTGTGTGCGGGGAAAAACAAGTTTGGCGGGGGAGCACAGAGCAACTCCGTTTGCTTGCTAGTAATCGTGCCTTAGTAACCAAGTGATGCAATATCAGTCAGCTGACGCTGGTCTTCGTCTCAGCCTGCTGACCAGTTTTTCTGTTGCTTTCCAAGATTACTGTACGCCCAGCAAATTCCACTTTCCAAGTCATGGAGGCAGAACAGATTATGGAGGGACAGCCGCAGGTATTGCAAGGAGTGTTTTATGTGCATAATGCTATATGCATAGAAGGAGCATTTTCACTTTGCTGACCATGTGCTATTTTACAGGTTCCAGAAAATCCCCATTCTGAATACGGTCTCACTGAAAACGTAGAGGTAACAAAGATTTTGTTGCTGTGAAGTACAGTGGAGGTCACATTCCTGATCAAGGGGAAGAATGTTGAGTCTTGAGTCTCATTTCAGCAAACATCATGTTCCCAAGAAAGTTAGGTGGAAACTGAGACAACATATAACTAGTCCCTTGCATAACTGGCTGATAATATATTTTCTGTTGTGTTGCTTCCACTATACTAAATGGTACTGAAGTAAATAATGAACCTTTTAATGAGGTAGGGTTTTTGGAAGTATCCTGTGATTGTTATCTGTTCTATCGCTATCTCTTATGTATATCTCTATAATATATTATGCCACAAAAAACCAGACAGGCTTTTATTACAGGGAGGGGGACAGGAGGAGTTGATGGCTTTTTTATAGAAGTATCAAAGGGAGGGATTCTTTTCATATTCTTGTCAATAGAAATATTGGATCGGAATAATCCAAGCTGTCTTTAATTACTTAGGCTGAGAAAGAGTACACACAATCTCTTCTTTCCGCTGTTGCTAACTGCGTGGGTTGGAATAATAACTCTAAGAACAGTTATTTACCATTCCTTATTAAAGAAATGCCTTCGGTCTCCCTCCATTATAAGCTCCTACTGTATGCTAAACTTTCGCAGAAACTTTTCTTAAACATCCTTTTGACTCATCTCCCTGATAATTGCTTGTCTGTATGCCTCAACTTCCGCTACAGAACCATGATACGTTGGTCCCATATCAGTAGGTGTGTGTATGTTGTGTTGAGTATGTTTGATTTACTGGCAGTGGTAGGGTATCCTTTTTTAACTACAGTTAATGGTGTAAGATGATTCAGCACTTTTTGACCAAAAGGCACCTGGAAGCATTTTGCATATGTTTTCTTTAAAGTGTCCATCTATACTTTAATAAAGCATGGTCTCAAAGTGCTTGACTTTAACAGAATCCCCTTTGTCAGACTTCACCTGAATTTCTTGTGCTTTTACCATTTTGTGTTAGAACTGCGTGCATGCAGGAACCATTTCATTGAGGGCGCTTCTGTTAGTAGTCATTTCTGTCTCAGTGGTGTAGAATTTAAATCTGTGAATGCAAAAGCAGAAATAAAAATGATAGAGATTGGGTGTCTTCTGTTTTAGAAAACTTATGACTTCCTAACATTGTTTCCCCAAAACATGAGAACTTAACAGAAGGCTCCTCTGGATTAGGTTTTTGTGCAAGGAAAAATACGCACTTAAATTTTCTTAAAAGATGTAAAGAAGTTATTGCTAGTGAATTGCAGAGAGATGGGTACTTTGCACTCACACTTCCAAGCAGATGTGGCCACTATTACCAATATTCATTCACTTTTTTCTTCTACTTCAGAGGATAGTAGAAAATGAGAAAATAAATGCAGAGAAAACATCAAAGCAGAAGGTTGATCTTCAGTCATTACCCACGCGTGCCTACTTGGATCAGACAGTTGTACCTATCTTGCTACAGGGACTTGCTGTTCTTGCAAAAGAAAGGTAAGATGCTTCAATGTTCCCTCTGTTTTTAGGAGAAAAAGTAGGTCTGAAACTTGGGTGGTATGTCACCTTTTCAGACCTCACACACCAGACATGGTTTTGCTAGTTGTAAGAAAGTCATTATAACGGGTTTGTGAACCTATGAGTTACTATGATTGACCATGCAGGACGTGTTCCTCACTTAGGTGATAAGAGTTACTGAATTTGTGATCTTCCAATGAGGTATGCCACTGTTTGGAGGGAAAAATGTATTTTTTTATTAATTTTATCACATAATTAATTTTTTTATTAATTTTATCGCATAATTCACCTTCAATTCAAGCAAGGCAAGAAGTTGTTCTAGTTTTGAACAAGATTTTTGAACAAGATTTTGTAGTGTGCAATTATAAAGAGTTCTGCCTGCCATTTAAAAGACAGACAGACAGATAAATCGGGCCTGACATGCCTCTTTGTCGGAGATTAAAACACTTTCTAAAGGATGAGGCTGACCCTGCACTGTCAACACAGTAAGAAGCAAACTGATAGTTTATCCTTTGAGTAAAGATTATGCTGTCAAGGTGCTCCAAATCTCTTATCAGTCAATGCAGAAGGGTATTCTTCAATAATAGCAAGCAGTTGTTCATCTTATCCAAACGAATTTCTAGCCTTTCGGTGTATCCGAACTATTGGCGAGTCATACAATATATAACCATTTCTCAGTTTTGCTGAAACAACGTTATCAAAAGCTGGTATGGATGACCATAATCGCATCACAGTACCTACAGCCAGAACAACCATCAACAGTGTCATAACCTCAAAAGAAGTTGTGAATTTGAACTGCATTGTACAGACGGCTAATTAGGCAAAAGAGCATCTAGGAAGGTACACTCCATGTGTACACCTGAGCAGCGTGCTGATCTTCAGTTGGACATCTATGGGAGTTCTGCTGCAGACCGAATGTAAAACACAGCCTGAGGTGGACACCCCACACTTACAGTCTGGATGCTTGTGTTACAGACAATTTTTTTTTTTTTTTAATCTTTCTTCATTATGGAAGGAGCTGTTCTTTATGGGGACTGATCACAGGCGTGAAATTGGAACATTGATAGAAGAGGTTGGGGTACATATAGGGGAAAAACCTAACAGTATCAAACTGCCATGGTCAAATTGGCTATTCAGTTGAGCATATTAAAACCTCAGGGGTGAAAAAGCTGAACTACCAGCTCTGCTGTGTAATCTTCTGCTTAAAATTGCACTGGAAAGTAACTAATGGATGCTAATTTCTTTTTCTAAGGAAGATAGAGATGTTCAGGGAACAGCCCAGTACATCTGATGACTGTGCCTGGAATTCAGTAGAAATTAGGATAGTGAGGATATGGATAAATGACATATTTGGGAAGAGTCAGCACCACTTTTGTCAGGTCTTTTGGAGTTCTCTGAAGGAGTCCAGGAAAACGTAAACAGGAATCCAGATGATACAGTCTGTTTAAATTTCCAAAAGGTTTCTGGCACAGTCACTCACTAAAAGCTTTTAAAGAGAGTTAGTTGCTGTGGGATTAAAGAAAAAGCCTTTACATAGACGAGGATTGGAAGATACGAGACAGAGTAGAAGTAAATGGTGAATTTTCACGGTGAAATGAGCTCAACGCTAGAATCCTGGAAAGGATTATTTATAACAATTTGAAGAAGTGGCTGACAAAATTTGTTAATGATGCTGAGTTTTACAGAGTAGGTTGGGTTTTTTTGTGCTTTCTGTTTGGTTTTTTTAAGTTGATCGGTTGTAAATAATTGCACAGGAACTTCATAAACGCAAGGTTGAACTATGGAAGACTGCTATGAAAAATTGAAACTATGACAAAAAGTGAAAGATTGAATACAAGTAAACAGAAAATGTTGCACCTAAGAGGGTAATAAATACCCCAATGCTAGTGACAAAATTATAGATTCTGAGTTGACAATTACCCTTGTGAAAAAAAATCTTTAAACTGTTAAATGTATATGTCAGTGCATTGCTCAATCAAAAATAGATTCTGAGTGGTAGGACTTAGAAATTGAAGGGTGAAAAACAAGCATAATGTCACTATTTAAATTTATAATCTTGTATTTTTAATATTGTGCGTAATTCCAATTCCCCTGTATTCTGGTAGAATGTGAAAAAGTAATAAGTGTGACAAGGTGGTCAAAAGTACAGAACGCTATCTGTATATGGAGTGACTGAATAGATGATACCTAGAAAAGGTATATTTTCTGTGAGAAAGTATATTAGGAATCCGTTAAATCACGAATAGCATAGAGATGATGCATTGGGATGGATTGTTTATTATCTCTTCTGATACAGTAGTCAAATTAAGCGAATCGGGTAGCAAATTTGTAATGAACACAAGGATGCGATCCTTCACAGGTCACGTAATTAAGCTATATAATTTTGTGCCTCAGGTTGAGGACGTTAACATTTTATTTGGGTTCAAGGGGCAAATGGACAAAGTTGTAGAGGAATCCACCCAGAACTATTAAAGGTGCTAGGTCAGAAAGCTGGTACATGCTTGGAAGCCAAAAGGAAGTTTCAGAGAAGTATCTTTGTGCACTACTTCCATTTTTTTATGCTCTTTATAGGCATATTTGCTCACCGCCAGACCTTTGGTCTGACCCAGTGTGGAATAAGTAAGTTTGTAATTTATTCTGCAGACAGAATCCAGATTCATGTACTGTAGCTGGAGGAGCTTTTTTAAAAAACCTATGGACTAAGGCCAGTGATCAGAAGTGTTTATTATTGACTACGTGCAAGTTACAGCACTTCTCAAACTTGAAGTTTTTGTTGATGTTTTGTTGTGTTCGTTTCAGTTCCCAGAAACCATGAAAACAGCTCTAATGCACAAAGCTACACAATAACCATTTGAAGAAAATGAAGTAAGAAAGCACTGACAGATTAACTTTTTTCTTTATATAGCATGAGTTAAGAAATAGGCAAATTCATTGATGCCAATGATGTACATACAGTATTTATGCTTACAGACTGTACCCTCATTCTAGGTATGTAACTGTTCTAGCAATTTAGTAACATTGAACCAAGAGTGACTAAGACTCCTTATTAAAAACTTCCTCATCAGACATAAACTGGAAATTTACAGGCTAATTCTAAATAGTTGGTCATCCCTAAATCAATGCTTGTAAGTGTGTGGGAGGAATTATGTTGCTTTTAAGGGGAAGAGATTAGTTCTTCAGCTATCAAATTTCATATAACAAAAAATAATTGCTTTTGATTTACTTTTTTCTTTACAGACCGCCAAATCCCATTGAATTTCTAGCAGCGTATCTTTTAAAAAACAAGTCACAATTTGAGGACCGAAATTAACTCCATAAAACTGAGGACAATTTGGCTGCTAGACTGAAATGCTCATTTGCCGCAATTTGTTTTCTGCTGTAAAAATCCTTTGGAACCATGATGTTGTCTTTCTTAATTTCAGAATTTGCTTTACCTTTTGAGTTATTTAATAAAGAACACTTTACATTTAATTTGTTCACTTGTTTTAAACTAGTTATTAAGAGAGTTTCAAAATAAAGTACTGAAACTTCACTGCTGGATAAAAGTCTGAATAATTCCATGACGCTACATCACCTGAACATGTGAAACAAAGGGGGAACAATTTATTATGGGAATCACATGGGTGATAATATATATAACTTAATTTGATTTTATATAGCACCCACTGCATGCAATATGCCTAAACAGAAAGCAAACAAATTAAGAGCAGTTAGAATTTATTTTGAGGAAGTATTGATTTAAGTAGAGAAGAGAGAACTTGGTTCAGAACACCAGGACATGGGTTTAGTTAAAACAAACAGATTCAGCAGCTGAACAGATCAGCTGCAGACAGTGTCCAATGTTTCAGATATTTACATTAATGAGGTGTGCTGTTCAGTGTTTGTCATTGAGTTCCTGTAACTGATGTGCAGATTTAACTGAAACACAGAATAAAGTTTGAAGGGATTTAGAAGGGTTCTGTAATTCAATTCTCTGTACTGCTACCCCTAGTTGGAGCGTTCTTTCTCTGTCAAAGATAGAATCATAGAACATCTCCAGTTGGAATGGACCCATAAGGATCATCGAGTCCAACTCTCTGCTCCTTGCAGGACTACCTAAAACTAAACCATATGACCAAGAGCATCATCCAGACGCTCCTTGAACTCTGACAGGCTTACTGCTGTGACCGCTTCCCTGGGGAGCCTGTCCCAGTGACTGACCACTCTTTTCCCGATGTCCAAGACAATCCTAATCTACCCAGTAATTACCAAGTATTCTGATTTTTTTTTTCCCCTTGGGTTTACTAACACCTCTTTTGTTTTGTTTTTCCCATTATTAACATCTTTTTCTGACCCATTGTTTATTTTTCCTGTAATCTCAGTAGGGGTAAAGGCCACAGACCTCAGGGTACAATATAAGAAGCTGCAACAGAAGACTGGGGATCAGAAGAAAAAGCTAGAATTAAGGTAGTAAACAACATGTGAAAAAATACTAGCAAAGCTCTGAAAATATGAATATTGTAACTGGTGAACTGGCTCGCTAGGTTATTGGCAATGGGTACAGGGATTAGACACAGCCCTCAGAATTCCTATTGTTTTCTGAAACTTGTAACAAGGACCATCATCCATGTTGTTCACTAGTACTGGATAATGGAATCCAGATTAAGCATAGCCCAGTTTTTAATAGACCAGGAGAATGACCATAATTTGTTTGACAGTCACAGAAATGGTAAACTTGGCTTCCAACAGTTGCTTCATTAATCAAAATCCTAAATTTTTATTCAAATAGGCTTCAATATTGCCATCTTACCATTACCATCTCCATTCTGTGGTGATTAGCTAATTGCATTAACATAGCAAGTAGTTCAAATGTTGTAAATTAAATTCTTTGCTGCAAGGGTTGGAGGTTTTTTCTGGGTGACATTAAAGGCTGCAATTTTTTTTCTGTAATTATGCATAAATTCACAAAAAAAGAGACTTGGGACTCTCATTTGACTTGTTTCTGCAATGACTTAAAGATACACACTGTATTTGCAATATCTTAGGTGGCCCACTGCACAAATAATATTTTTCCTTAGTTCTCTGACATCTAGATGACTTTCCTATGGTAATCTGAAGATTTTTTTTGTTTTAACTTGTTTTAACATAGCTTTTCTTCTTTAATAGTTTAGATACATGGGTGTAAGAGTGGCCAAAAGATAGATCCTTCAGAGGAAAAAACTTTTCAATTGTCTGCTAACATGCAGGGGCTGGAATGAGATCTGGCTGTTACTCCTAGTAGGAAGGCTCTCAATACATTACATATTTCGTAATATGCTAAGAGGGAAACATGGAATTAGTGTAGTCCAAGAGCAGTAAGATTGGGGAACAAAAAAAATTGAAAGAAACCTGCAAACCCAAAACCAAGCCTAAAAAGCTCTATTTTGGAAATGTACAAAAGTTGTGGAATGAGATTACTAATTCTATTGCATTGTGGTGATCACAATCTCCATCAAACACTGACACTTAAAAAGACACTGAAAGGATTTTAACAACAGTGTTTTGACTTTCTGGAATGAATAATAACATTTACGTGAAGACAAGGAGACACCATAAAGACTTGGTACTGCTATTTTTATTGCTAAAGCGGCATTCCAAGGTTTCATCCATAGGTTACAACATTGCAAGATTGTAAGAATTGTTTCACGTGAAAAAAAAAATCCATGCTGATGCCCAATTTCTTTGTTGAGAATTTGTGCAAGACCATACAAAAAGAAACAGCTCAACTATTAAGCTTCCCTAGACGGAGCAATTTTCCTGTAATATATCACCATGCCTGAATTCAGAATACAATCAGATTTCTCAGCATACAGTAACATCCTCCAAGCAGCTACACAAAAGCTTGTAAACATGCTGGGTTTCTGACAGCTCTTGCATCAACCTAGAATCTCAAAGTATGAGTACCAGTCTTAAGGTGAGCTGTCCTTGCCAGCAGCATGCCACCTACTCAGCTGTGGGTGCCACCGTTTGGTACATGGTGTTACCTGCTGTTGTCTTCCCATCTAGGCTAGCTCAAGAGAATGAAAAAGCCATGCTCAGAAGGTAATGATGTTAGAAGATTTACTACGGCAGCTTTTCTGGGCAGCTCCCTCCAAGAAAGTAAGTTGAAATGTTACTAGCAGCAGTGAACTCATCAGCTCTAAAAAATAAATTTTAGTGATTCTTGCAAGGGTATGACAAGTCAACAAGCAAAGTGCAACCATGTTCCTTTACTTGTTAAATTGGCTTCACCAATTAGGATCTACTGCATAGAGAATACTCTGTAACGGCAAGAAGATAGCAAGTTACTATCTGAATAATCAGATCATATCTGAATAATCCAGTTCTCCAAGTTAGGGTAGTAATGGTAAGGTCCAAATTTTCAAAGCATTTACTTGTTTTAAACTCTCCCCACTACAGAACAATGAAAATTCTGTAAAGAGACTCAACAGATGCTTGCTATCCCAATTTCATCCAGAAAGAAAGAAATACTGTTTTTCCACAGGAAACATCAGTTCTGAGGGCTTCAAGATAAATTTATTTAATTTTGAAGTACAAATTAAAACCCTAGTGATTTTACATTTATAAAAATGAGGAACTCATCAATAAAATGGAGAATAAATGTAAGGGGCTACAAGTTATTAATAGATGTAGAATAAAAGCTTGAAGATATAAATGAAAATGGCAACTTCAGATGTATGACAGAGCACAGCTAAGTAGCTGAAAGCCACTATCTCTTGATTCTTGAACAATTATTTTCCAGTTTTCTCCACTCTACCCTAGGTAACTGAGTCACTATATGCTCCGAAGGGCAGTAAAATGAAGCAGAAAATAAAACGGAATACCTGGTTAACACCACAGCACAGCTTCCAAGATGACTATTTTAGATCCAATATCCAGAAGTTACTATTCAGTAACTGTGAAAGAATTATATATGACTCATATGCAGTATTTTGAAGTCTGCCTTTTTAAAATGCTTTCACCGAGAACATTATCTTTTACCTTGAAGGAGACAATGACAGAAGAAAGGATTTCTCACTAATAGCAATTCTGATCAAAGGTTTCTACATCCTCATATTCTGAAGCCTGTTACCACCTAAAAATACAGTTTGACTTGCCAGATCTTTTTTTTGCATCTCCGATTTATCGAGGACTTTCTCCAAAATCAGTACAGGTCTTTGAGCTATCCATTTTATTTTCTGAAGTGCTGTTGCTATTGTAAATGCAGTCCGATCAAAAGAACTTCTCTCTCCATCAGACTTTCTAGAAATAAAACTGCTGCTTTCAAACAATGAAAAATCTGAAAAATTTTGAAAGATATAAGCAGTTGAAACCAGTAGGTTGGAAAGGAAACACATGAGAAGAATCCTTATGCCTACCATGCTTGAAAGAATACAGGTTTTGATTTATTCTTACCATTGTACTAATTATGTAACAAATTATTCTTAGCCAAGCCTTAGCTTGTGTTCCCTATTCTATTTCATAGTCAGAATTCATTTTAAGAGTGACTACATAGCCTACATCACAGAAGTACAGAATGCCAGCTGTAACAGAAAGAAGCATTTTACCATGATTTAAAAAGTATCAGTACCGCTTCTGCTAATGTTCACTATTCAAATACAGTTTTAAGTGAGGACTTAAAATGTAAATGCTACGTGAGTAACTACAGGGCAGTTTACAGCAGTGCTAGTGCAACACTGACTGGGAATGTGTCGTATTCTTCTTCCCAATGTGCTTTTATCTCTATTCTCAAAGTTTGCTTTGCAATTTTGCATAATAAACCGGTTTTATGAGAGAAGCCTAAATTGCTAAAAGGCTGATGGATAGTTGAGAAGTATCTCCTGGAGAGCATACAGCCTTCTTTTTTCTCTGGTGTACATTGAGGTATTTATAAGATGGATAATTATCCACTGATATTATCTCTGATGTTACTACGTTATACAGGAAGTGGAGATATTTCCTTTGTAAGGACTATCAAGTTTGGGGGGGCCTGCTTTTAACAGTCGAAGGAAGGACTGCTAGGAACAGCAGGTTTCTCAGATGGAGAATAGCAGTTTGTAAAGAGAAAAACCTAGAATAACAGTGGCAGTGAACAGCTTCCTGAGAAGGGAGGAGACAGGAAGTGGACAATATGAAAAGCACGATAGGAAAGAAGGTAAAATAAACCATGTGCAAGAGGACAATGAGAGCAAAAACCAAGAAAGCAACAGACCTAAAAGCTGGGCCAGCCACCCAAGCTGGGCACAGAATGTTACTCAAGGAAAACCCTGCATGCTAAGGGCACACTAACTGGCAAGTCACTCTTGCCACAATCTGCCTTCATGCTTTTCTTCCAGGTAAGGAATAAACTGCCAGCAGACACACATGTGTAGCAGTGGTCTGTGCTTCAAGGGTATGCTGACTTGGGGGATTGTGCATGCATTGTGTCAACCCTTCCCTGCACCTCAGGGAAAAATGACTGAAATAGCTCCGAACAGGTAAGTGCTCCTGTTACTTCTCCCTGAACAAACAGCGCTTAGAAGAATTACAGACGAAGCAGGAGGATCTCCCAACTTAACCCATGCTTCACAGCATTCACTGAAAGCTGAGCCCAGTTTCTCAGCCTGTGGCTAGAACACTTCCAAACCTCCATGTCCTGAGCACCAGGAAGCCCAGCATCACCATCTTCTATTTAACTGAAGAGCTGCTTGCTTTTCTGTTTCTGCCTCTTTCATTTACGTTATGTGGTACTAAGGGAGCACGTCACCAGCCCTTAAACAAAGAAACAATCCATGATCAGGAGGTGATAGTTATAAGTTTAAAAAGAGGAACACACAAATCACTAAACACCGCTCAGTGATATTATGTCCACCTTTGATAGGGAACAAAGAAAAAAATCCTACTGTCACCCTTGCCAGTGGAAACAGCAGAAATTCCTCCTGTAGTACTATGAATGACAAGCTTTGGCAGGAACAGGCAGAAACTAAGGAAGATGTCCTCCAGCTTCACTGGGCTCTGGATTGAGAGTGCTGGTGGATTACAGAGAAGGACAGAGATTCACCAGAAAACAGACCACTGCAGTATTTGTGGCACATGGCACAATCTAAGGATTAGCAAAAAACCCCTGTGCTTTCTATGACCTGCTAACATGCAGCTGCAGATGTTCCTCTTCATCTGTACGGATACTATGGTCACATTACGTAAAGTAAAAACTTCATCCTAATCTACACCTAATCTAGGTGAGAAAAAACGACACACAAAGAAAGAAAGGTTAAGAGAGAAGGAAACTTAAAAAGGAAGCACAAGGAGAAAAGGGATCCAGCCCAAGAGCTATGCAGCAACAACAAAAAAAAGTAGTATATTTAAAAAATTTTAAAAGGCAAGCTGAAGAGGAAAAAAACCACTAAAGAAAGGTAGTAAACTTAAAAGAAAATACTTGTAAAATGTTTTTACTCATTAAACCATCTAGTTTACCACTTTAGAAGTTCTTCTGTTTTATTTTCATTGGAGGGTAAGTGCTTAGAAGAGATGAAAGCTCTTCCTCTGAATGGTAGAAAGGAATACCAGATGATAATTAAAAATTATTTTAACCTCCAGTTCCCATAAGATGTTCCTCCTAGCAGCCTCCTCTAACTGTTCGTGGATTGTGGGACAACAGTGCATCAAAAACTTGAACTATATGCTGGCATGAACTTTTTTGTAATCACACCACTTATTTTTCCCTATGGAGTAAAATTTATCCTCTGCTGCATTTAGTTAACTTTATTGAGGGATTAGTAGTCAGTTCAGGAACTATTCCCAGTACTGAAGTTTATGTAAAAGATTTGAGAATTACAAATGGGTATCACAACTGCCAATATCATTTAATGCTAAAGCAGTCAGGCAGGATAGTTCTTCCAGTCTAGGCAGCAGTTATAATCCACATTAACCTTTTTCAACACACTATTTATAAAATAACAATGGAATACTATAAGGATAGATAGAGTAGTGAAGGCTACATAAAACATTACACATTTGCTGGGATAGTCAGGCCCCATTTCCTCATGACAACCTATTACAAATATTAATTGGAGACTCCAGTCCTTATTGCCCCTCAGCTGCATTGGGAGGCCAGTCTCACGGGTGCAGAGGAGGATCCTCACTGATAAAAATGACATCAGCCGTATCTCTGCAGCACGAGCCTGTTTGATCTTCAAGACATACTGCAAACAATACCTTTGTGTCCCCGTTTCCTTTGTTTTACTGTTTAAAAAAAAATAACAAAAGCTCTGTATTTTGCATGCATTTATAACTGGCTGGAGGACTTTTTGAAGAATTAAATGACACGAGGAGAAGGAGGAGACCTGGCCCATACATTTTCCACCTCACAAAGCATCAGTCTTGCCTTACTACCTTAATGGCTGCAACCCCTCATCTCTGTTGTGGCTTCCCTCTCTCCGTGTTGCATCTCATATGTCAGTGGCTAAAATTGCGTTTTCCCTTCCCCCCTTTTGTACTGGCCATACTCCCCTTTCCAGTTCTGCTTTATTAGCTATTTTGAGCTATGCTTGATGTCTCCATGGCAGCAGTCCATTCACCAAGCTGATAAAAAAATTAAAGGGGTGGAGAAGGATTAGCTGAGGAGAATCTGAGACTTCTACACAAATGTACTCCCACAGCTCTCGCTGCACGCCACGGTACCAAAGACGCAACGGTACGGGCGGGGAGGCGTAAGAAAGGAACTGTGCCAGCTCAGAAACAAGGAGCTTCAGCTCAGCAAACTCCCTGTTCTCTCAGCCCGAACCCGCTGCCTTTGGGAGACGATGCTCTGCCCCTCGAGACCTCAAAATCCCAACTGCTCCCACAGCCCGTAGTGGGGATGGGGGAACGAGAGGAGGCACGGGAGGCTGCACTGTGTTCTCCTCACAGCAAGGGGGCAACCCCAGGCACCAGCAAGCGCGCTTCGCTCCCGAGAACACCGCCCACCCTCACCTATTGCCCCGGCCGGTGAGGCAGGGGACTGCCACGCCGTACCGGGGGGGGGGGAGCTCCAGCAGTCGGCCGCGCTTCCGCGCCTCTCAGCCACCCCCTGACCCGCCGAGGCGGAGGGGCCGGAGGCGCGGAGGGGGCCCGGCGGCCGCGCGCCCCCAACGGCGGCGCCGCGTGAGGGTAACCGCCACCGCCCCGCGATTCGTTGGGGTGGGGGGAAAGGAGGGAGGAAAGGGGCGCG
>VZTQ01005104.1:63891-189505 GCA_013400755.1 Pelecanoides urinatrix
GGGAAGGAGGGAGGAAAGGGGCGCGGGGCGGAGCCCCCACTCGCCCCCCCCCCCCCCGACCGGCCTCCCCTCATCTGACCTGCGCTCGTAATCTTCCCTTCCACCACGGAGACACAGCCCCGCCAATCAGCGAGGCAGAAGCGATCGCCACGGCAACGCGGCCGGCCAATCCGAGGGGGACTCTCCCTCCAAACCCCTCCTTCTCCCCCCTCCCCCACGAGGCGGTGCCGCTCCATTCCGGGCCTGTCAAAGCGGTGGGCGGGAACAGTGAGGGAGGACGGCCAATGGCGGCGAGGCTTTTGCTTTCGTGCCCAATGGGGGAGCGGCGCCTGTGCGGCCCCTAGTCCACGGGCGCCGAGCCGGGCCAAACCCAGTTGCTGCCGCGGCCTCCTTCTCTTCGCGCCCCCCCACCTGCTAGCGCGGAGTTGGCGGCGGCGGCGGCGGCCTCGGGCTTTGTCCCCGCGCCCCCCCTCCGCGCCCCCCCCCGCGGGGCGACCGCCTGCGGCCGAGCCCGGCACCGCGCCCCCGGCCCGCGCCNGCACATGGCGGGCGAGGGGGGGCTGGGGGCCGCGGCTCTCCCGTGCTCGGCGGGCGGGTGGGGGTCTCGGTGGCTGCCGGGCCCGGCTGCCGACGGAGAGCGGCCCGGGAGGCCGGGGAGGGGGGGCGGTACCGCTGTGCAGCCGGTGTCCGCAGCGTGTGTCTCGGGGAGCTGAGCACGCCTGCCTGCTGCCGCTGGCCCCTCCGGCCCGGCCCGGCCGCCTGCACCGGGGCAGCAGCGCCTCTCGCCGGAAAACCGATGTTTGAGCGTGGCGAGGGCTGGATCGGCCCCCCGGGTGATCCTGGCGTGCCGGCCCCCGCTGTAGGGACGTGCAGTGCTGCAACTTTGGTCTCTGGCGGCAGGGGTGGCGGAGCCGGCCCGTGTGTTGTGCCTCGTACCGGACGCTGCACCTAATCGATGTAAGAGCAAACGAACAGATTTCGGTATTTTGGAGTGCTCTTGTGTTTTGGGGTTTTTTTTGTGTGTGTTTGTTTCCCCCACCCCCCCCGAGAGAATCCAGGACGTCTGGGGTGTTTTGCAGGGTTAGAAGGCAAGTAATGGGGTGGAGGGAAAAAATGTTTATTTCACTTCTCGTAGTCCAAGATGAGCTTCTGTCTTTTCTTCCAGAGCGCTTTCTCTAGTAGTAGTGAAGAGTTATAAAGCAGTAGTACAGAACGGGCTCTGTCCATTTGAAAATGTGGTATTTGCAGAAAAAGAATAGAAGAAAGACATGGTGCATTGGAGGGAGGACTACCCCTCCCCTCGCCCTCCCCAAAAAGGACAGAAACCTATAATAATGGCTTGATAGCACATATGTTTGGAAATAAGTTGTGCTGGGTTTTGGGGCAGAACTCTGCTGTGGATAGGGTGCACATTTGTATTTTCCAAGCTGTTAATAAGGAGATTTGTAAGGGATGGCCTTTTGCTGGCCTCAGGAGTCAAGATTGTTACAAAACTGCAGGTGAACAAGCTTAGATGAACAAGAGGGTGTCATAAAGAATAGTTCAGAGGGAGGGGAGGGATACAATTAAAAAAAAAAAAAAGGCATTCAGGATCCTAAACTGACATTTAAGAACTAGATGTGAAACTTCTCTTGGCTATAATAGGTGCAGTTTCCCCTCTCCTCCACAAATTAATGAACAAGGTATGAGGCAAAAATTGAAAGGGAAGAAAAGAAATGCAGGGAGGAGGGTAACACAGGGAGAGGCAGATTGTGAGATAAGTAGCTGGGCTTCAAGTGGTGGGTAGGCAGTTTCGAGACAACAATAGAGGATGATTGTTTTCCTTCTGAGTTAATATTCCAAACATAACTGTTTTGTCCATTACAAAACTGGTCTCAAATCTTCGTCCAGCATCGATAGCTTGCAATTACATTTTTTCCGATGGTCTGGAAAGGTAGGTAGTACTCTTTTTACAAAGTAAACAAAATCATGTCAAAGGTATAGATTTAAACACGTGCAAAGACATAAAACGTTGAAGCTTTGTGGTAACACTTCCCAACGTGCTTGTGCTATTTGTATTTTCATTTATGAATAGGGAAGAAAATTGATTTGCGATGTGAAATGGCTAGGTGACCTTACACATGAATTTTTTAGTTTGTTTGATATTGGACTTCATACCAAGTTACTGCTGGATACTTGCAAATAAGAATTGTAATTTTTTCATAATTAATTTAAGAGGCGTAGATGCTGTGTTTTGCTGTTTTCTTTTCTACACAAGTTCAGTGCGTAATTTTGTGAGACTACACCTGGTAAGTCTGTGTGACTAGTTTGGCCAGTACTACTTGTCTGCAATAAGACATCCAAAACCATGTTGCTCCTGTTGCTTTTGGGCAGCCCTCTGGGTATTGCTTATTGAGGAGGTGTGGGATGGTTGCCCAGACACTTACGCTGCATGAAAAAACCCCAAACTGAATCATGTTGTAATGAGTTTTGGTGACTGTACTTCTGACAAGTTAAATTGTAATTGTTACGGTGGGGTGGGGTGGGGTGTGTTAAATGGTTGATGTTGCATAGGCTGGAGTTCTGGGAAGTGTGTTTTGTTTTCCTTTGTAGGGTTTTCCTTAAACAAGAAAAGAGCGTTATTTATGTCTCTTCCTATAGAACTACCTTGTGCTGTTTACGTAGGGTATGTGAGAGCAGGAGTTCTCCCTGTTCAGCAAGACAGGGACTACCCGTTGCTTGGAAGCTAATTTTTGTGTGCCATTTAGGACGGTCCATCAAAACGCAAGAGGAAACAAATAGGGATCAAGAGGGTATGTGTTTGCTGTAGACTTAATTTTAAATCTTCTTATATTTTAGGCCAAACTCACATGTCAGCTGCTATTTCAGACTTGTAACATAGGCTCGTTTCCTCAGTCGTACTACTTGAAGAAAGTCTGGATTTTACCACGTGGTTTCAACCTGCATAGCTTGAAGGATGGAGCTGAGGCAGGGATTAGAGTTTGAATTGTGATAGTTCTTCAGTGCGTTCCTGCGATTCTCCAGGGATTGTGTTGTCAAGTCCTCCTACCTACTCTTTTCGTGCTTACCGTCTCGGCCCAGAAGCGATTTGCTGGGTTATATATAAACTGGTTAGCATTTAAGCTTCATGTTTCCTGAAAGCTGCTCTCTTTCTACAGAGCTGAGTTTGATTACACAAGGCAAGCAGATGCCCTGGAAACCCGCATCCTGCTCCATAGTAAGATGACCCTGTCTGAAAGGGTAATGAGAAATGTGATTTTTGAAGGATGTGTTCAAAATCGTTACATCTGAAAGCATTTTAAAGAGGCTGTGTGAGGGTGAGGTTTTTAAGTGGCAGTTTATCCTGAGGTGCCTATTACCTGAGGGTAAAACCAGCAAAACATCCAGAATGATGCATGGCGTCCTGCACTGGGGGGGTGACTGCAAAAGTAGAGCACCCCTTGCTGTGTTTAAAAAAAAAAAAAAAAAAAAAAAAAAAAAGTATCTGCAAGATCTGGCTGTAGAAGTCAGCCCTGGGAGAGGGGCCAAAGCCAGCTGAGGGGGAGGAGGACAAATGATGGATCCAGAATGCAAGCCAGCTTTTCTGGCCAGAGGGTATATCCTTGAACTGGATTAGCTGGCTCCTCTGCACTCCAGGAGTGGAAGCAATATCAGAGGTGAAGCCACAACCAAGTAAGAGGGAGCTACTACTCTTTATGGAGGGTCAATGTAATGTATGTGAGAGGGTTTAGAAGAAATACTACTTCTTGTCTTTAGAGACTGCTCATTTCTGTGGGGCAGCAATTGCTTCAGTTGAAAGTGACCCTTGCTCCCCTATTTTCTCCAGCTATGGGATGTGCACTGCTTAGGTTCTGCCTTGGAAAATATAAACATGCACTACGTTCTAGTGCAAATACATCACCTAATTGTATGATGCTAATTAACGTTTTAGAGCAGGTGAGACTGGCTTTGCAATTATGCACATCCAGGCATGTTCACATGTTAGAATGTCACATCTAGCTACAAACAAACAACTTTGTTATTATTAGAGGGGAAAGTGAGGTCCCAAGCAGAAAGTTCACTGCTTCCTGCTCACTTGATGAAGCTGAGAAGGGGGGTGGGGAGGGGAAGATGGGCCTCATGGTCATGTTAGTATTTAACGTCCCATGGGTTTTTCATCCATAATGTGCTGTTGTAAAGAAAAACTTAAAAAGCAAGTTCCTTAAGAAGTTTCTGCAGTTGAGTTCAGTATGAAAAATTTGATCAAAATTATCGTCATACCTTCTCCTCTAGAATTTTTGGTGTGGGGAAGTTTCACGTTTGTTCCACATCAGTGTGTGTAGCATCTTAATGGACTTTAGATGTGGACCTGTGGAGCATTTGTCTGGCAGCAAACTAACAATGAAGTCTGTTTGGTCAGTTGTTCCTCCTCCTGCTTAGCAGCAGTACTGAATATGGGAAGCTTTACAGCTGAGTTTCCAAACAGAAATAGTGCTATGACCGTTGCTGATAGTAGGCCACTGGTCCAAATAACCTGTTTTTTCACTTGCGGACCTTGATCTGTATGTCTGCTTTTAAAAAGGTTAAAAATGATGTGTGGCATGTCATTGCTTCTGTGGACTAGCAGCTTGGTGCATGGTGGCTGGTAGAAACACTTGCAAAAATGAGATAAAGGCATACCATGTAAATAAAAGTATTGCCCCATTGCACTGCTGTCATGTAGATTGTTCAAAAAAAAAAAAAGTATGAGTGTTGTGTGGTGAAAAATATTACACTGTGATTTAGTTTTGGAAGAAAATCCCACTCCTGCTGGGTTAATTCAACCACCTACCATCCAGACCTCTTGAGAAATTGATTTTGACCAGCAGGGGGAAGGGGAAGATTAAGGACAACTTGAAACAAAACCGGCATAATTTTCCGCGATTTTGAATGCAGGACAGATCCATTCCTGGGTACAAAAGGAGCAGCTGAAATATAATGGGACTGACATGCTATCCTGAGCATGGACTATTTGCAGGACAGGGTGTGGATGCTCACTCGTGATTTAGTCCTCCATGTGAACAGGTTCTGTAAGTGCTGGGCAGTTCTGTGGGGAATCAATCCATAGGTTCCTGAAATGAAAATAAACATTAGTGTGTGTGCATCTTTTTTCCTGTACAGCATGCCATTACCAGTGAGGTGTCACACATTAGGGCGCTTAACACAGTTTATTCACTGACAGCTGGCCTGCCTTACCTGGCTCCTGGAAGTGCTAATTGAATACTGTGCCACTCTTTATTAAAGCGTTTGCTAAGTCTTCTAGTCTCAACTTTTCCCCAGTCAGTGGCATGCTGATACAGGCAAAACACAAAGGATTTTTAGTAAGCTATGCCAAATCATGTGAGTAAAATCAAATTGAGAGTTTGTGTGAATAACGATACTACATCATTTCAGATACAACGATCTGAAACATGCCCTGCAAAACGAGTTTGTCGTTGTATTAGGTATGGCTTATTTCTCTGTTTTCCTTGACCAAACCATAGTGGTCAGACGTGTGCTTTCTGGTAGCCTATGCCAAGTTGTTTGAACTAGGAGAACCTTAATTTCCGTATGCTTATTGGTGAAAATGTGTGTTGACTTGAAAGGCCATTGCGCTTATTGTCTTCAAAGCTATTTTTTATGATGAGGCAAGTAAATGGTCTGTCTCCACATAAATATTTGAAGAGAGTTTAAACGTCATGGTACTCTTGTGTTCAGAGTTGGTTTTCTGCTGCCCTGGCTTGTAAGTAAAAGAACCCAAAGCAGGTAGGCACTAAAATCTTGTTGCTAGCATTTGTAAGGATTAAGCTTCTAACTTGTTTGGACAGGAAATGCCAGAACTTCTGAATAACTGGCTGTCATGTGGCCAGGGATGTTCAGACCTTGTCTTTTGGGCTGAGGTCTGCATGGTGTTGTCTAGGTCAGCTGGAAAGGATAATACTTCGAAGAACTTCTGCAGATCAGAAAATAAATTAAAAGGCAGATATGTGCCATGAATGATCTGTTTAGAAATAATGTTTCTTTTGAAGTTGGCCACTATTTTACCATGTTTGCAGTCTCTTCTACTCCTTTGTAATCCCTAATAAGACCTGCACTAATGTTTTTTTACTGCTTTTGTACCAAATGCTGATTTTTCTGATGCCAAAACCCACTACCTCTCTCTTTGAGGTAGCCAGCTTCCAATGTGCAATAGCAGTGTGATTCTGAGATAGTACATCTTTTCTCACTTGCACCTTCTGGGGCTTGGGAGCCCTGTAGTGTGACATAAAAGTCTCCATTTTCATGAATAATAATGTAATCCCAGCACTTGTGTGCTTGTTGGCAGGAGCTGGAACTTCTCATCAGCATCAGAGAAAGTGTGTGCATCGGTTACAGCTGTTTCTGCTCAGCTGTGATGTTGCTGAATATGTGTAATCTGTTCACCAGGCCTGCTGCCCATAGTTTCTGAGGGCAAACGCTGCTGCTGGGATGTCTTTCACTGACCCTCAGAGTGGCTGCATCCTACCTTAACTTAGAGCAGAAACCCTTCTCTGCAGTGTGTTGGATGTGAGTCCCTGCAATAGCTGAAGTGTCTAGAAGGAAATAATGTGTGCAGTCTTGTGTGATGTTAGACTATGAATGCAGATGTGGGGGTGAGGAAGATGGTCGCTATATCATAAAAGAGTCTTTTTTGAGAGTGCTTGACTCTGGTGTGCCAAGAACCCTGGCATGTTCCCCAAAATTGGAATAACTCATCACAGCTCATTCATAAATGCAACATACAAGTAACGAATCACCATGTTGTTTGTAGATCGTCACGGACAAATGGATCCAGGGAAAAATGTAAAAAGCATGTGAGGGTCACTGAAATGAGAGAAAGTTTTGACTTGATCTCTATTGTAGTGAAAGGAGCTTTCTGCAGTAGCAGGATAATTAATGTACTGATCATGAAATCTTAATGTTGTGACATTAGCTGAAGCATTGCAAATACAACTATTAACTTAAGTTCTTACCTTGCAATCTGTGAACAACTAATCATAGTGTCTTGCAAATTTGTAAGTATTTGATTTGCAATGTTAAATATTAAACGTAATGTTTCTCTCCCTTTGGCCTTGTATCTTTTTTAGACATTTTAGGGGGAAGCGGATGTGTCATTGCTGGCTCTTTTATGAATTACTCATGGAACACAATATTAACATGCAGACTGTGTTATTTAACATTGTATACTGCAAAAGTATCCTGGAATAATTTAAAATAGAATTTCTAGGCTACCATTTCCAGCTGAATCACTTAAATACAGTCAGAATCAAGATACTCCAAGTAAAGAATGTAAATTCAACTTTTACTGTACAATTGGAACTAAAAAAAGCTTTACATTTGGTGCAGTCCTCATATTATTAAAATAGGCCTGCAAGTATCACCTAGTGAATACTTTCATAAATTCAGATTACATTTAGGATGTATTAGAGCCAAAATCACTTCTTCAGAGCTATAAAACACAAGGTCATTTGTCTGGATCTCTGAATGACCTAACTGGGAAGGTATTTTATAAAGCTAGGTAGGTGCATGTTGTTTGATATTCTTAACAAGTGGAGTTATAGTTTGATTATTTATTTCCTAATAACTTTCAATAAAGGAAATAAAAGAGCTAGTGGAAAACTGGGACATGCAAGTGAGAACTGCCACCAAAGCAGATTTCAAATGTTTCTGTTGCGGCTTCAGTTTTATTTTCCCCGCTTCAAGCATTACCTGCTGTTTTATGTTCATCTTACAATGTGTGTAATAGGAGTTTATGTAGCATCAGTGTAATCTTTATTTGTGTCTTAATTTCCCCCCCCCAGTCCTATAGTTGCATAAGTAAATTTCTGCCTTGCTTATAGGCTGATTTCACCATTTCATCAGTATTCAGTATTGGAAGAGAGTATATGCTAGCAGCAGAGAATGTGCTCATCAACATAAGCTGTTGGAAATCACCTTCTATTCCTGACACATCCTTGCCTTTGCACAGATGAAACTTGTTCTTTATTCAAGGATTTGGCTTTTGTTGCAGTAAGAAACAGAGATTTTTTTCAAGTGGGACCTGTGTTCTTTAAAATAATCATTATACTTTATGCAATTTTAATTAAGAAGAGAAACTAGTTAGTCCTCTAACTCAGATTGGAGTTTGCCTGACAGTTGAATTAAATGTTTTGGATTCACCTTCAAAGTTGTGGAGACAGGAGCTCCTTTAGTTCCAGTTATTAAACTAATTGTGTGCCAGCCCTCAAGGTTTTGCTGTTGCTTACCTTAATTTTTCTAACACCCTAGAAGAATAAGTACTTATTTACTTCTCAGTACGTACGTTGTAATATTTATTAGAAGTATTTTTGAGGTGTAGGCTTTTTCATCTATGGGTAAAGGTAATGAAAAGATAAAAGGAGTAAGGCTCAGAAAAAAATGTTGGCTCCTGCAGGGTAGGAGACATGCTTAGACAAGTAAAAGCTGTTAAGTGAAAGTGTAAAACCTGGGGACTGCAGTGTTGCTGTTACTGTGCTCCAGCATTACTTGCGTTGCTGCAAGTGCTGTTACACATGCAATAGCAGAGGGAGACCCGCACAGTTTTCCCTGGTGCTGCTCAGAATTTTGGTTGAGGCTTATGCTTTTCCAGTAAAAGAAGCATTCACTCAGACTGAGGTTTTGGAGCAAGCACCATGTCTTCCTTACCAATCTGAAAAGGTAGGTTTTGCACTAGTAATGGTGGCTGCTGGGACAGGAGCAAGTTCCCATTATGTTGTGTTGACACTTGGCATATAAGCTCTTCAGTCTCGTGGTGAGCTTGGCTGTGGAAAGAGTATGCTGGTTTGGCTTAACCCACAAAGCCTGGACCACGACAGCTGTAAATTGAGGTGATGAACCTAAGTGTGTGACTACCAGATGTATTTGTGTTATTATTCATTGGATAACACTGGCATGCGTTTAACATGGAAGAATTCCTTCTTTCTTACTTTAGTGTTTTGTGGGGGGATAATGTTGATTGTAAAAATAATTTATCCTTTTAGGCAAGTTGTTTGAATAAATTCTGCCTGTAGCTGTATTCATAAATTTGTCTGGTGGAGTCTTGGTCTGTGCTTGCAATTATTTTTAATTTGGCATAACTTCTGCCAGTTTCCAAAACAAAACAGGATGTGAAATATCCACAGATAATGTCAGCATTCTTTAGTTACATACCTATATTTATACCTTACTTCATAGGATTGAAATGCACATCTTGATGTTATGTGCTTCAGTGAAGCTCATATTTTGCCACCTAATCTTCCTTTAATCAATAACAGGTCTGATCTTACAGTATTAATGCTAAAGGGTATTGATTGTTGCATCCAGAAGTTGCATCCGTAAGGCTTTCTGTCCTTCTGTCTGGGTTAGCCTTAAAAACCCCATTGCGCTCATCTTGACAGCTTTCTCAAGCTGGGCGTCCCATCTGCGGCTCGAGAGGCAGGGACCTCTCCTGCTTCCCACCACTGCGACAGGAGGGTCCATAGGTGGCAGTGCTATTCCTCACCCATGCTTGTCAGCTTAGGAGATGGATATTTACTGCAGTTATCTCCGTGACTATTTGCAAAGACTTTTTTCCAGTTTAACTTAATTTACATATGAACAAAACTTACTTATGTTGCTCTTCATTGAAGGGCTCTATCATCTCCTATAATACAATTCCATATGGCAGAGCATATCTGCTGTGATAATGTGGGTTTATTTATATTTTGTATCTTCAATTCAAATATTTTGACTTTAGTCATAAGCACTGTCATGTTTGAGAAATTGGAAGAAAAACCCTTCTGAACACTTCAACAAAAAGTTGATGTCAATTTGGTAACAGGAAAATTACAGTTTTAGAATATTCCCCTTAAATTATTTGTAAGCATAGGAAGCTGCAGTTGGGCTATAGTCCTGTCAGTTCATGTGGGTGCTGTTTGATGGTTTTGATTTTGGTTTTTTTGGTTTGGTTTGGTTTTTTTAGCTAAAAGGTCAGGGGGATACGTTGTACTCTCCTTTCTTTCCGTTAGTCATTTGGAGAGAGAGCTTTGATTACGTTTCATTAAAATAGTACAAATAAGTATCAGTTTATATGGAAACTTATATTAAGTCAGAGTTAATGATTTAAAAAGGCACCTTGTAGTTGCATTAAAGGGAAAAAATCTGAAAATATATGTATTACCTGGTCTGTAAGTAAACACTGACAGAAGTTTCATCCCTTGGGTGATACAGATCTGTTATTTTACTGACTCTAGGAAAAAAATGTTTGTTGCTTTGTCAACGTGTGTCAATAATAGCAGATTAAGCAAACCTGGGCATCTTACTCTGCTATTACAGAGAGTAAGATCAGAAGTTTTGGGCAGATTTGAACAATCATATGGAATTTTAGGAAATTACTAGAGATTCTGAACTTTCTTTAAACTGTTCAGGAAGTTACCTGATTCATCGTAACCAAAGACAAATCACCTTAATCACTTTCTTAAGCAAAAATCCTTGCTGAAGAGAGGACGGAGGAAGGCCAAGCACCGTGCCTTGTTGGCGAAGAGTCCCAAGGCTGTCTTGCTTTGCTTGAGAGGTTCTGGCCCTTCTGCTGTTGTGCTGCCTGTGGATCTTCTTCAAGGAGAAGAGGTCAGGTGGGGCAGAGTCATGTTTTGTGTAGGACTCTGGGTAGTAGGTGTTTGGAAAGAAAAAAAATAGTGTCCTCCTAAAGAGCTTCATTCAGAAAGTACTTTATCCTTCTACACACTTTGGGAGAATTAGGAAGTAAATATTTTTTAAGTGAGTCTCCTAGTAGCTTAGAAAGAGGATGGAAGTAGACATCTGTTTATTTTCACTTAGCTTCCCCAACAGCCTCCATTTTCTAAGATGTCATTATCCTATGATGTCTATGGCATGTCTCTGCTGCTTGTAATTTCCCCAAGCGAGAGAATCAGCAGAACAAAATCGGTGTGGGGTTTTTTTTGACAATTACATCATTTCACAAAGTCACTGTATTACAGCAGTGCTGTAGATGGCAACTAAGGCATTCAAGGTGATTGTAGGCTTACGGAAATGGCGTTGCACTAATTCACTCTCTTTATATAAGAAGGTAGGGTTCTTTATAATCACGGAAGTCGTCCTTTCTTTCACGAAACACATGAACTTAAGTTTTGTATAAAAACCAGTGGCTATGACACCCCATGGGTTTTCTAGAGAAAGCTTTTTGGCTATCACTGGTGAGCGACTGATTGGATTCTGCGAAAGTTGACATCTTTGCTCTAGTTCTCTGTAGTTCTTGTCAGCTCCTTGGAGAGCTCTCAACTTGAGATCTGGGCTGATTGGAACATAGCTGTGAAATAGTTTCAGGTATTTAATTTGGTTTTGACTTTTCCTGGCAGCTGGTAGTTTTACACCTGCACAGGGAAGCTACAAAGATCTATAATGTGCCCGGTAGAAGAAAAGCGTCTTACTGCACCATACTTCACAGATAAACTCTGCTGACATACAGTTCTGTGAAAAGCATCGTGTCAACTGAAAAAAGTGTATCTATTTTTATTTTTGTTAATGATATGCTACTTGTAGCAATAGCAGCTGAATGAGTTTTACATGAAAGTTTGTTTTGTGTTCTTTAATATAAAGAATGTTGCACTGTATTTGCCAGACTTGCTTCTTCAGGAATAGCTTTACATCAAAAAGTTTTCTTTGTGATGGGGAAATAACCAAAATGTATTTTTTAATGTTGTATTTCCAGAAGGCATTTTTATCACCTGTCAGCTAATTGAATTGAGAATATTTGCCACTTGTTGAGGTGCAGGATTTAGTTTTTTAAAAAAAAAAGTTAAATATTGGATTGACCAGTTATCAAAACTAATGTTGCCAAGAAGTTTGTGTACTTATAGTATATGTTGATTGATCAGAAGTTGTTCAGGCATGAGTATAAGCATGGTGTCTTCTCACTTTTAGCTTTTTCCTGTGTATTTACAGTTTTTCCAGGTTACAGTGTGCTTTGTGTTCTGCTCTTATGCTTGTTTGATAATAATAAAGGACTAGATGCCATAGCCATTGGCTATCATGTCCGTATGTAAGGGCTTTGTATTATTATCATCTTCCCATATCGGGCTCTCAGAATAGGTTGTCTTAACTTTTTACTTCTGAATTCTGCAAATATGGTTACCAGAGGAATCAATCATTTGTTAGCCTCTCTTTTGACATCAGCAGCCATCCTTTCTAATGATGAAATGGTATGTGCATCAGTCCACAGAGCAAGAAACAATAAGTGTGTGTTTGGATGTGCAATAAATGAACTTCCTGGACTAGGAGACTTTTCTACTGTAACCTTCAATATTACAGGCGTGTTGGGTTTGCTTTTTTTTTTTTTTGAGATTTAAACACAGGCTTTGATGTTTAAGATGATTTAAAATCTGTTGGACTTTTGGACTTTATTTGTTAATTCTTGAGGTGTTTTAGATTCTTTTATGGCTTCAGTATTTCCTTGTCTTTTCATAGGACCCCAGCTGAATGCACAATTAGAAGGTTGGCTTTCTCAAGTACAGTCCACAAAGAGACCTGCTAGAGCCATTATTGCACCGTAAGTTTGAAATCTGGTTTTAGTATATGTAATACTTGATTGGTTAAAATCTTCTTTATTTTGAGTGATTTTGAAAACTGGTAAAAGCTAACTTTTAGCTTGAAAGGAATGTCATGTGGTTTCTAAAGAACTATTTTGGATATGACATGTAATGGAAGGAATCTGTGTACATTTTGGTATATGATTAATTTCCTTTTGCTGATAGACTGAAGACATAACATTCACTTGTGATCCAGTACGACAGGTGAGAGGTGTGTTATTGGAGTGGTGGTCTAAGTCTTTCAGTGCACTTCTAGTATAGAGCAGCTACACATATTAAAACAAACAAACAAACAAAAAACAACAAACAAAACCAACCAAACAAAAAAACCCCAAACAAACAAACAAACCCAAAAACTAACCCCCACAAAACACCATCATCGCCTCCAAATAAAAACTTAGCAAAGCTTAAAATAAAAGTAATGAAACACTATTCAACTATTCAAAATGGTTTACTTTTGTTATTTTAGTTTGGTTCTGTTTGGGTTTTTTTGTCCACAGGAGAAATAGGGATCATCTAAACTATTTAGGTAGAATTCATTTAGGTAGAATTCATTTTACTGAAGATAAGGTTGAGACATGTAATAAGAAAAGTATGTTGGTCATTCCAATTTATTGTGAATTGGAAGGAAACACTAGAAAAAGCACCTTAAAAATGATGTTTTTCCTGTGCTGACATAGTATTGACATAATGTTTGAAGTATTCCATAATAGTATTGAATGTGCAGAAGAAATTGTCCCAGATCTGCCTTAGTGTTTCTCACAGGAATGTCTGGAAAGAGGCTTTTCAGCTGCGGATTAGGTAACCTGGGTTTTTTTCCCAGAACTGCGAAGGTCTTCCCGTGGTCTCACCAAATTGTTTCATTAACTGTGCCTTTGTTTTCCCACCTGTAAAGTGGGATATGGCTAATTTTTGTGAAGGACTGAAAAAGCCTGTAGCAGAGGGAACCTCTCAGAAGGCTGTGTTGACATTGTCATATAACAATACCTTGCTGGTTCACTAAGTTCCAGTCTCCTGTTTATGCCCTTAGCATGTATATTAGTACCTTTCTGAGCTCTTCAGAATGAGTGAGGTAAATGACACTGAAGTAAAACCCCAGGGTAATTTTGAGGATAACTTGCTCCAGGTGTCATTCTGTGGATATGTATGTATGCATACATACATATAAATAAATGTAAAATCCTCCAGTGCTGTCAATGGGGAGCTCGTATCTTCAAATATCCTATATGTCCCAGGACTTGGAGCACATATCATTCTCAGTGTCATTGTATAAAAAGACCATTTGGAAAGCTGTAGTTGTGCTGTTGCACATACTTGACTCAATAAATGATAACTATTGACCTAGGGTCACAGATGAGCTCCAGAGGCGATGTGGCCCAAGCACTGTGCAATGTGGGCATGGCCTTCTGCTGTGGACATGCTGCTGAGTGACCGTGAGCTGTTCTCCACCACTTGGCCTGGGACCCATGCTTTTAACACTATAAACTGAATCTTCTGTTTTTAACAGTCTTGAAGGTCTTAAGATTTGAAACAAGTAGTCAGAATAATTATGAATGTTTCTGGAGCACACAAGGAGCACAGGTCAAGAAGGGCTCCAGGTCAGAGTGATAGGAAATGATAAAGCATATGTCATGTTCTCTGCAGTAAAAGCTACCATGCTCCGTTCCACTCCTTTCCTTGTGCCTATTTGTTCTGTTGCTGAGGTATTATTCTTCAATGACGGAGCATTTTAGTTCTCTGTTTACGTGCTGTAACGTGTAGTTTCTCTTTGCCAGACTCCTCTGCTGTCATCGTATTCAGTTACTGGAGTGTGGTTAGAAGAGCTTTCTACAGCAGCTTGCTATTCTCTTGTCCCCTGGCTGTATTCTTAGCATTATCATGAGCTTCTGATAATATGCAGTTGTGTAGACTGCCCACTAGTATCTTTTGCAAGTAATGAAAGGTGCTTTGATCTGGAGGCTTACTTACTAACTTTCAAGTACGTTGTCACTGACAGTTCATTAACAAATATGTCCCTCATACATTCAGTACTGGAACAGTGCTCTCCAGCTGTTTCAGGAGTTGATTTTTGGATCGCTCTTACTATTTCTAGCTCATTGGGGACAAATCATATTTAAGATATTAACATTTAATAGCAATATCAACATATTTAAGACGTTAAACAATATTGAACATGTTAACGTTTTGTACACCTTGATTTGCAGCCATGCAGGATATACCTATTGTGGATCTTGTGCAGCCCATGCTTACAAACAAGTGGATCCTAATATTACGTAAGTATAAATGTTTTTCTTTACAAAGTGTAAGGTAATGCCATTGCAGTTTTCTGAGAAGCTGAATGTTCTTTTTACATTCTTATACTTTCAGGTACTCAAATTTTAATTTTGTACTCTTTTATGCATCCCTTCTGTTTTAACATCATAAATGTTCAAATTGTTTGGATGTTACAAAAGAAAAAATTAATGTAGTATTGTTGAAAATGAAAATGTAAAGCAGTATTTTCAAAAATTATTGAGAATTATTGGTAACTAACTTTTTAGAAGGAAGGGGTTAAAGGTGTTCTTTTTGCAGGTAATAACATTTAATTTACTTCATTGCTTGATGTTCCACTGCTTTTATAAAAGCCCAGGGTTCTCTTCTGCTGTGGAGAAAGTGACCAGTGTGTGTATATAATATTTGAAGTTAGTGAAAGTTTCGTGCTGTAAAATTTTAAATGGACTTGTGTTTCTAACAGCACAACAGTTTAACAAAAAGAAAAAATAATAAAAAAACCCCAAAACCAACAAAAAACCCAACAATACCCTACTGTAGTCTGTGCCTGCCTCTGAAAATATGAATCTAGTTATTCTAGGTTAAAGGAATATAATTCTTATGTGTTCTGCTGACTGCAATGTTTTTTAAATGACAAAAATTTTAAACATCTCCAGTATTTACTCAAAAGTATGTATTTTGCAATGTTAATATAAAACCTGGCTATGTCTATCGGTTGCTTATGAGATAGCATGTTGTAATGCTCTCCAAAGGCAATGGTTTTGACTCTTTCTAACTATTGTAAACAAAGTAAAGATAACTAGTTTTTCTAAAATTTCTAGAACAAGTTGCATTCCACAGGTTCAGTGATGTGGAGTTGATTGAACTTTCTGGATCATTTGCTATTTTACCACATGGGATGTTTAGAATTGGCCAGTCATTCATCTTTAAGTTGAAGTATCGCACGTTTGGATATTTTGTTTTTATGAGCTCTGTAAAAAGTTTTAGTATTTTAGTATAGCTTGCTATAGCACTCCACATGTAAGGGGAAAAAGAAAAAATCTTTACATGTCTCCCACCCCTTTAGTTCAGTGCCAGAAGCAGATGATATGATGCTGAATCTGAAAAGCTGAATTTCCTATAGGTTTTTTTTCTTCTTTTCTTTAAGTCCTGTGGCAGGAGACCCTTAACATCTAATCAAGAGCCAGGAACTGAGGACTTGATGAAATAACATCATGATGACGTGTGAAAGCTTGCAGTATCAGCTAAAGCTACGAATGTGCAGGTCCAAGTCCCTGTTGTTGATGCAACAGCTGGATAAAAACAGCATTTAAGAATGACTTAGATTTTAATTTGGTGAAATCTGAAGTAAGGCTAATCAAGTAAATAAGTGAAAAGCTCTGAATAGATGATAAATCCATAATCCTCCTTTGAGGGCGCATACCTTTAGTTGTTGAAGGTGGTGTGTAACTGATGGTTGTGTTGGTCCAAGGAGAGAATCCAAAAGTCTGTTCAAAGGGGCTATTCAGCCTCCAAATGAGTCCATTCAGACAGATTTCTAGCTGATGAGTGCCCTCTGATGTATAGCCTTGAACCTCTTAAGCAGGTTATCGGAAGCATTATTGAACTGATCTCATGATAATTTCTGAGATACCAAGCAGGGCTAGGCCATGGATTTGATCTGTGGTCTTACACACAGCATAGTAAAACTATTGGTAACCACCAGAAAATACCACTTTGTACGTTTTTATTGAACTTGTTACTCTAAACCAAGTCTCTGTACAATTGCAGCTGTCTAAATTCTGGGCTTTTGTGTTAATTGTTGTAGCCGAAAAATTTTCATTCTTGGGCCTTCCCATCACGTGCCCCTTTCCCGATGTGCACTTTCCAGTGTGGACATTTATAGAACACCTCTGTATGATCTCCGAATTGACCAAAAGAGTAAGTGCTTAATAAAGCTTATATCTTGAAGATTGCTGAGGCTTGAGTATTAACTGTGGTACTGCAGTGCTGAGGACTCTCTTGTTGGGCACTTCATTGCTTTCAAGTGGCATATAGGTATAAAAATGGTTTTCCTTCAATGAAAGGTAACTTCTGAAAGATCCTGCTGGTTGCAGGCATTGCTGTATTATATGTAACCTTAATGTCTCTCTTGCTGCTGCAAGTAAAGAATTCTCAGTCTTTGCTTATCTTTTCCGTTATGAGTCTGTGCCTCTTGACAAGTGATCTTTAAAAGGGATCTCAAAATTAAAAAGTGTTACATTTGAATAATAGCCCACTGCACACCTGCTCCATTACTCTGCAAAGTATTCTGTCTGAAAAAAAGAAAGATAGCGCGTTAGTTGGTTTGAGTTTATTTCTAATAGAGGAATAATAGAGGAACAAAAAGCTGCTTTTATTTGGATGCATTATTGCATGTGACTTTGTTTTTCTTAACTGGCAGAGTACCTAAAGAACTTAAAAACTGTTAGTCCGTGAAATACCAGTCTTTCAGACTAAGCTTAAAGGTGCGACGAAGATAAATTTTGATATTTTAACTTTCATGTGTTTTGAGGTATACCTAAATAATACAATACCTTTTTCAGAAGGGCTAATTAGTGCAGATGTATTGCTATTTCATCATGACTGTGATTAAGCAAGCTAGTTCAGGCTTTCTACATAGCGCCTGCAAAAATTTCCTTAAGTAACAAATCCTTTGGTTTCTGTAGAACTCCTTTATGGAGTGGAGAAGGATGCACAGCCTTACATCAAATTCTTCATCCAGTGGAGAGTTTTCGAAATGTAGAGATGACTCTGCATGCCACCAAGCGTGCTTGAGAGTAGAAAAGATAACTTATAAATGTGGATTACGTCAGTGCTCGCTGTCTCTAGATTTCATGATTCAGCTAATAATAAATTGTATTAAATAGTAACACATCCGACAATGGCTCAGCTGATCAGCAATTTTTTTTTTTTTTTAAAACATATGATGGTATAGTTTTTGAAAATAAGAATTCAGTGACTGAGCAAATGCATGCATATTTTCAAATGTGTTTTATTTGTGTTACTTAAATTTTGTATCATAACTGAAAATTTTTCTCAATGTACTAACAAGGTCACTGATTTAACACACTTATTTTGTAAACCGAATCAATTATGTTTGTATCTTAATGACTTGAACATAGTTTTAATCCTGATTTTATTTAAAAAACAAGTGGTTTATGATGTCAGCCCTTGGAGGCAAGTAATTCGTTATAGTGGGCTTGTTCTGATAAAGATGCACTGTAGCTTGCTTTACAGTGGTTTTTTTTTTTTTTAAAAAAAAAGTAGTATAAATTAATCTTTAATTCATTTCAGTTTATGGAGAATTGTGGAAGACTGGAATGTTTGAGCGTATGTCCCTACAGACAGATGAAGATGAACACAGTATTGAAATGCATTTGCCTTATACTGCTAAAGCCATGGAAAGGTACTAGGGCTAACTAATTCTTCTACAAGAATGAGCATTATGTGCATTAAATGTTTGAACTACATGTAAAGTGCAGTAGGAAGTAATAATACCCTTTATGGTATATAATACCCACACTCCCCCACCCCCCAATAAAAATTTTGGGAGGAAGGTGTCAGAGACTAGGATTAGTTGCTGTAGTAGAAACTGTGAGCGGAGCAAATGCCTGAATGATGAAACTGGAATACCCCTTATAAAGTTTACATGTTTATATTGACTTAATAGAGTTAATATTAGACATGGTTTCATTAATCTTTCTCAATAGCTGATTTTTTTTCCCCTTCTCCATTTTTGCAAGGCATCTCTGAAAGAAGTTCAAATACTAATAGGTGTTTTCTGTGGGATTTTAGGTTTGTTTGGAGCCTTAATACTAATTTTGAAATCAGGGTTCTGTTTACACCTGCTATTTCAGATGAGTACTTTGAATAGTTTTTCTTTAAAGGTGACAATTTTTGTCAGTTTGTGGTGGTTTTTTTTCCCCTGCCTGTTTTTTTAACTTTTCTTCCATAGTATTTGTAATTTTCCCTGGAGTATCAGTATACATTTGGGTCTTATCTTGAGCATTTTCATATATGTTGGAAAATTACCGAACATTTGTGCAGCATCTATACAGGGAGAATTTCATTCTTACTTTATTGCTGTTTTCATTGTGTCTTTTCTTTTTGTTTGCCTGGTGTTTTCACTTTGCAGCAAAGATAAATACTCTTTGGGGGGGCGTATTTGTTTTCTTAAATTGAAGTAGTTTCAGGTTCTAAAACAACTTCCTAGTATGAACTTCAAGAAATTAACTGTATCTTCAATTCAATAGTGCCCTCTTAAAACATTCTGCAATTTCAGTTAGCAAGTCCTGGAAACACTTCAGATGTTACTTGAATTACAATCTCTTTTCTTTTGCTTATAAGCCATAAGGATGAGTTTACTATTATTCCTGTGTTGGTCGGAGCACTGAGTGAGTCAAAAGAGCAGGAATTTGGAAAACTCTTCAGTAAATACCTAGCTGATCCTAGTAACCTCTTTGTGGTTTCTTCTGACTTTTGCCATTGGGGTAAGTTTCACATCTCTTCATTATACCAGTACTACGAATGTTTTGTAGTGATTTTCAAATAGTGTATTTTATTAAACATTGAACATTTTGACTTCTGGTAAATGTATCTTTGAAGCTTAAATGACTTTGTAAAGCTAAAAAAGGATTCTTCTTTTTTTTTTTAATCTGGAACAATAGATGAAAAATATTAATGTAATAACGTGTTTTCAGTGTAGTGGAGGAAAGAAGTGATGAAGGTGTATGGGTTTATATGCATCTCTTTACTGTTGCAATGAAATAAGTGTCTGAAGTTTCTTGCTCTTTTTACTCTTCTTTTAAGCACCTCAAAGCAACTTGCAAAACTAATTAGCTAAAAATTCACTGGACATGGCAACATCCCTCTCCAGAAATAAGTTTTGTATGTTTTACTGCTGGGTAAGATAGCAGATGGAGTATGTATGCCAATTCACCAGAGCTATCACAGTTCATCTTGGTGGCAGATCTATAAAGACTCCAGAAGCCTTGACTTCTGTCCTGCTTTAACACTTTATTTTTCTTTTAAGTGTGATAATAGCTGGAAAAGGGACTGCTTCAGAAATATGTTTTATGTTACACAACAGACCTTCTTCCCTTTTTTCATTGTCATCTTTGGTCAACTTATGTAATTAAGTGCATATTTTACTTGTCTTTGAATTGTGGAATAGGTGGAGGTATATAAGAACGATCTGGGTTCTGTTGTGGCTAATGAATCATCTAGAACTGTTCATCGAATTATCATGAACTTTTTATTTTAACCTTCATTTACTGTGGGTATTGTTGTGCAAGCAGAAGTAGCCTGACTCCAGGGTTGACTTGGTCAAGAGAGATAGCGAAATGAAATGTTGCTTTACTTTTTAATTTATGGAATTGGATTCCAAGGCAGTAACAGGCAATTAATAAGTGATACTGCAGTGTCAGTTCTACATAGTAGGTTTTTCTTTAGGAGTATAGCTGCCCGTCATGTATTCTTTACTTCGCTTCTGGGCTGCTACTTTGATGATTGCCCTAGAATTTCCAGAGTGGAGCTAAAAAATATAAAATAAATGAGGATTACTACTTTACAAATATTATAGTTTCAATTATTTAGTAAGTACTAGGGAGTGTTTTAGCTACGATTTTTCCCTTTTTTATTTTATACATGATTTTTGTTTCAAGGTCAGAGGTTCCGTTACAGTTACTATGATGAATCCCAAGGAGAAATTTATAGATCCATTGAGCACCTAGATAAAATGGTAAGTTTTCAGATTTGGTGGAACTAACTAACAAATTTCTCCTGTACATTACGTTTCTTTGAACACTTTAGAAACTTCTCTAACAAAATATTATAGATTAGCTATTTTATTGAATGTATACTTTTCCTTTGTTTACCACAATGAGAACTTAGCTGTTGTTTTTAGCTAGTATCCTCCATTTTACTGACTGCGCGCATTATATTGCGGGTATAATCTAGCAAGCATAATTTGTGAGAACAAATGCATGTTCGCCTACCTAAAATGCCCTAGTGTAATGTAATTCCTGTCCACATACCCTCTTGCATTTTTGAGAAACCGTAAGAATTATGAATCGAGTAGTTCAGGCTTGATAGCTGTGATACCTGCATATCGAAACGTCATTGTGATTATGCTGATGGTTTCAGCAGCATCCATTTTGAGGAGGAGAGGCTGTAGGGGATTGTGCAGGTCAGGAAAACGAAAGTCACTGTTGCCTTAGGGGCGGGAGGAAGACTACTCCCTACTCTGTAGTAGGTGGTGGGGAAAAGCAGTAGACCATACTTCATTCTGGGTTTGGCAAACAGCTGAAAGGAATGCTAAATACATAAAGATCATGATGTCATTTATGTTGCATTTTCTTTGCAGTCGCAGGAGCCAAGGATTTCTTTTTAAGTGAAAAAAATTGTATTATTGTTCAAGACTATACTTAAGGCACAGAATAGAAGTAGTTCTTCTGGAAATACGTAACCTTAAAACTTGTTTTAAAACTCTGGATCATTTATGTAACTTCTGTAAAATCTGTCAGAAGAGAGAACTGTTGTTATTTGGGGCATGTTAATTTTTTTCCTTGAAAGAATAAATCCTACCTGCTAAAGAGATCTTTGGAGTTTTTTGCTTTGTGCATCCATATTAACATCTTTGTTTTTCCACTATTCATCGCTGGGATAGAAACAGTAAATAATTTGCCTTCATTCTATTTATCCCATTTTTAATAATTCTTGTTCTCAGTTGAGAGGTTTCTCTGTAATGACAAGTGTTTTTCTACAGAGTCCCAGAATTTGCAGCTCAGAGTGTTTTTGCAGGAGAGCAGATTAAGGTGCATTAGCAAACATTAGTTCCCTCTTGTTAATTTCTGTGGTGAAAGCTGGTAGAAAGACTGGACTTTGGCATTTAATTACTTTTAGTGAATACATTGCTGCACCAACTCTTTCTTTTGGTAGTTATTCAGGCAAAAGGAAATGACATTTTTTGTAACATAGAAAATTATGTCTACTGTTTAATAACTATGAAAATACTTTTTCAATCCGAAATTTAACTGGAAAACTAAACATGCTGTGTAGCAGTATACTGTCGTTATTTTTTGCCTGTTTATATCGTGCCATATGTGAACGCATGACTCTGTATTCAAACTCTGTGCAGAGTAGGTCTTGCTTTCAGTGAATTTCAGAAATTTCGTTTTAGCAGTGTTGTGGGTACACTTGGGACGCTATCCACAATGCCACAAAGATCTCCCTGTCATGTTTCTCCAGCTTTCAGAAGGAGTTTATTCAATTTTGTATGCCTCACTCAGCTACTTCGTGTTTCCTTAGATAAGTATTGAGTTTTTTAATGTCATTTGCCATGCTAAAGGAACTTGTATTGTAACCACTAGGCCTCTCTACAGAGAAAATAGCATTAAGATAGAGACAAAACTGTACTAAAACCATTAGAAGTTTTAACCTCTGCTATTACTGACCCAATAATTTTATTGGACCTAACTAGCAAAGCAGTCGGCTGAGCCTTTGTAAGCAGGAAGATATTCTGGGTTAAGATGAAATTACTTTTCCTTAGAAATGCCTTGTGGGAGGACAATGGTCTCTTCCTTATTTAAACTGGACCTTAAGTACAGATGCATGAATGGTTTTCCTGGCTTGTGCATAAACAACACTAAATGCTTTGGGCATTGAAGATTTACTAACCTGGTAACCGCTGTGAGAAATTTTATTTGCTGTGATTTTAAGTTAGACCCCTTAGACTCCAGCATAAAAAAATACAGAGTAGTAAATATTGCTGGGCAGACATCTGTTTCTCCATGGTAACTCTTAATGTGACCGCTGTCTTACCCTGGGGGTACCAGAGTGCACCTTGTGAAGTGATGGTGAAAGGAGTAAAGAGCCCTGTGGTTAATAGGCGTACCTTAAGGAAGAATCCTCAAACGAAGAGTTATAATTGAGCAGTTGATGTGCGATAATTTGTTTGTGTATCATAACCTGATACCCACCATCTTTTTAAATAAAAGTGGGGAAGTATTCTGTAAGATGTCGTTGAAGAGTAATTATTTTTTGATTATGGCTAGCCAGAAAATGCAGACTGCTCGCTTCAGTCTTCACTGCCAGATAGCTCATTTTATATCTGTTTGTGAAACCTTATGCCTCACTTGAGTCAATAGGAGGGTTCTGTTACCCTGAATGCTGAAGGGGGAGGATAATGCAGGCACTGAGGAGAGCTGTGCAGGCACAGCCAGCAGTTGTGCAGGAGCCGTCCAAGCATGTGTTGCTTCTCAGGTGGCTCTAATGAACTGCTGAATTCTGGTGGCTTCTGTGGTGCCGCTATGGTGTGCCAGCACCTCCCACAGTGCTCCAGCCTGGGAAGGCTTCTTAGCTTGGGCGTAGTGCAAGACCATGACACTCTGCCTGGGTGCCCAGCTCCCTGCTCT
Source organism: Pelecanoides urinatrix (assembly GCA_013400755.1). Taxonomy (NCBI): domain Eukaryota; kingdom Metazoa; phylum Chordata; class Aves; order Procellariiformes; family Procellariidae; genus Pelecanoides; species Pelecanoides urinatrix. The sequence goes on from VZTQ01005104.1 coordinate 87,194, forward strand.
CTGCTGTGCCCAGCCAGTAATTTTCTTGTTGGTTGTTTATCTGCTAGTCTGAGTGACTCACACATGCAAAGATAGTTGGACTGGCTAGTGCTAAGACCAAGTTTGTTTCTACTTCCATAAGTATGTTCCTAGTTTATGTTTTCTTAAGTGTGAAGAAGCAGCTGAAGTAACTGATTGCAAACTTGAACTTGACCGGCCAAAGGATTATTGGAGTATAGTATAAAATAAGCCTGTGGGTTGGTTTTTGTTTTGGTTTGTTTTTTTAGTTTGTAAGCTTGTAGATACTTGGTCCTATAGGGGATAATATTTAAGAATGTAACTGCTCTTAATCATATTAAGTGCACTGTGCTAGGATATTGTAGATGCCATTTACAGTGTCTGGTTAACTGAGATATGCAATTTCTATGTGGTGCCATAATAACCATGTGATAAACTGCAGAACTGTGTGATGGTTTGCATTTTTATCATGTGGGTTTTGTCATGTATTTTAACTCTGTTCTGAACCATGCCCGGCTGAGTTATTTTGAATATTGAAAATTATTAGCTTCATACTTCTGCTTTTTAGAAAAATAAAATACAACCTGATGAAAATGTTTCTCAGTCTAAACTGGTGCTGAGGAACAAATGAAAACAAGCTTGGTAGTCTTTGCTCCTCTGCCACAACGATTTTTAAATCCACAAGATTGAAAAGTTCAGTACAGCTGAATGCTTATAGGGTATGTGTTAATACCCGTTTCCTATGGATTTTCTCCAATCTGTGATGTATGGAGCTCTGTTAGCATTTGCTAGGATGAACTGCATAGCTCTAAAAGTTTTGCAGTGCTGAACTGTGCATTGAAATAAGCTTACCAGGCATTCTGATAAATCCATGTCTGTTCATTTGAGACAAATGCTCAGATGCCTCTGTCCAGTATGTTCAGGGACTTACAGCTGTAAAATGAGTCTCTCAATTGAGCAGCCATTTTCATTTTTTAGAGTCGTGAAAGAGTTTACAAATGGATAAAATATATTCTTATGAGCTGTTCAGTATCTGAATAAGTGCCTTATGTGTGTTTAGTTTCACTTGAGTGTATAGTTAAGTTTGGTTCTGCTTTCTTTAGCTGTGTATTGACATGTACAATTTACAAGTAAACAGATGGTTCAAAGACATGTTGCTTAAACTTTAGAAATGCAATGATATCTATGTAATCACTGCTAGTTAGAGAATAGCTACCTTTATTCTTTTGGCACTCATTTAGGTTCTGTAGATCTGGAGTGAGTAACAGCTGTAATTACCAGCCGGGTGTCCAAACACCCTCTCCATGACCCTGGAAGAACTGAGCTCTTGCCAGCAATTGGTCAGCATAGTTTGGTTTTATTTTTCCATAAAATTTATCTCTTTATGAATTCATCTTATGTCTGTTTTTAATTAAAAGTACACAAAGGTGGTGGTTATGGTTGCTGTTTTCTAATCCTCCCTGACTCTCTTGGGAATCTCCAGCTCCTCCATTGTAAGCTGTGATCCAGTCTGAATAATTAGCGTGTCTGCCAGATCAACCAACGCCCTTGCAGAGTATTCAAGAGGTTTCACTCTTGAGGTGGAGACTTCAGACTGACTGACTGCTTCCTGCATCGTGATTTCTCTTTTTATCACCCACACTTTCCCAAAAGCAGGGGAAGGGGTTGGGGCAATCGCAGAAACCTTAGGAGAAATTCTCTCCCTTTCTGATATCGGCCTCCCATTGTTCCCATGCAAAGTGTATGTTTTTTTCCAGTCTCTAAGGAAAACCTTCCTGTTTCATCAGCTACATGTAAGAAACACACCTATGTGTCTTTCTGAATTAGTGAGTGTCTGGAGCTCAGGTACCTGGTGAAGGGAATTAATCATTTTCAGAGGAGGGAAAAACACAGGAGAATGGAGTCTAATACAGGCAAAATAGCAAAGCCATGATAAAACCGAGACAATAATTGATTTAGACTTCTTTAAACTACTTTCATTGTATCTCATCTGCTCTGTGGGATGGGGTAAGAGTAGGCTGCATCTAGAGTTGTAGGATTCTTTTTGCTTTTAAGAATGCAAATGTTTGTATATGTGGCAGGTTTTGTTTTCCATACATGTTCTGGTTTTCATAGTATGACTCTATGGGATCATTGGTCTTACTGTGAATGGAGAAAAGGATGTATATATGTGACTGCCTCGTGTAAAGTGGAAGCATCGTCTCCTGACTCTTATGTTTCTGTTGTGCACCAACTTTCTAGTGCTTTAGAGATGTTCTGGATCGGCTTTTTATGCTCTGAGCAGAGGTCAGCCTGTGCCCAGATCAACTGCCTTGCATGCCCAATGTGTCTAGGATACATTACACTTGCTACGTGCTTGAATTGCATGTGTATATTGCCGATTTGTCTAGGGTTTTTGGACATCCAGAAGTCCCAGGCAAGTGCTCAGCCCTGAGCTCTGTTACCGGGGAGAAGAGATGGAGGAAAAACTTCTTTCTGCTTTGCCCTTTTAGTAAATTTGTCTGGTTATTGCTGTACAAAATCCTATGGAAGTAAGGCACTCTTGGAGGTTGGGATCAGCTAGTCTGCAGGAGGAGCTTTTTTAACCTGAGCTTCACTGGTAACTGCAAAGATAGCTTCACAGATCTGTGGTTCGTTGACAGCTTTGGAAGAGCTCCTGCGCTCTTAGTTTGGCAAGGGATGGCAACAAGACGACTACAAGCTAGAGCTCACATGCTGAGATTCCCTTGATACCCTTGACACAAAGTAGAGGTTTTTTCCTTCTGAAGTATGCTGTGTGTCACAAATAGGTGATGTGTAAACAACTGCTTATGAATGTGTGAAGTAATCATTGCTATGGATTCTTTTTCAGGGTATGAGCATTATAGAGCAGCTAGATCCTGTATCTTTTAGCAATTACTTGAAGAAATACCATAATACAATATGTGGAAGACATCCTATTGGCGTATTATTAAACGTAAGTAACTTTTGATTTGTTGAAAAATGTAACTTTTAGCAAAATGCTTACATTTGTTTTAAATATAATATTGCTGGAGTATTCCTTAGTTCTAAAATGGCATGTCTTTGAATTAATTTATTTTTCCAAGTGTTCTCAATTTGGTCTTCAATTTCCATGTCTTGCATATAGACAAATGTAAGCTCTTACAAGGGCTGAGGGTTTTCAGTTCCCTAAGGGAGATGAGGTACCGTGTTCTTTTTGAATTTCAATGAAATAGAATCATTCACTTTCTCTTGGCCCTAAACGAACAAACAAATAAATCCATCTCCCTGAAGAAGTATGTACTTACTCTTTTGAATTGACAAATTAACAAATGTATATATTTTCTCTGTATTGCTATTAGCTAGCTATTGTGACCTCCTTGTGATGTCTGGCAGTGTTTTTGAGTTTTGCAAATATGATGAGGGATTGCCTCTGTAAGTATTAGTGCAGTGCACCATTAACTCATAAATTAATGGTAATTAGAATTCAGATTAACTGGTACTTTCTAGTTATCATATTCTGCTTTGGTGATGCAATGCAGACATAAACCTGCCTTAACTTAGTTGTCTAAATTGGGTCACAGCTGCTTTATGGCACTACTGGAATGCTGCAGATTTGTCATATTGCTTTAGTGAATCGCACTGTATTTTTACTGTAATTCAAATCTGAAACAGAAAACGTTAACCTTTTTAAAAGGGAAAACTTAATTCACTAGAAATGTAGTCTGTATGGAGAACATCTAGAGGAACCTTTTAAACTGGAGTCTATAAAAGTTTGTATAAGCAATATCAACATCAGGGATGCATGTAGTAAAATCCAGTACTATGACAACTCTGCAAAAATATCCAACTCTTAAGCTCAGATAATGCTTAGTTTTGCAGTGAATCTGAGCTAAATTCTGTTCATTCACTTTTGCCAGTTGTCACACATTAGTAAATTATCTTGGTACATTCTTTTTCCTTAATGGAAGAAATACGATCTAAAAAGTGTTAATAGTGTTGGATTTCTTTTCTGTTACATCTGTGTTTCTGTATAAATTCCCTATGGAACTGAAAGCATTGTTTCTAAAGCATCTATTTTGAAAGGTTGTTTAGTATTGTTTCATAGAACTGCATGCATGTACATAGTGCAGTGGGGAGAGTGTCAGTGAATGAAACGGCATGGAAACAGGTTGGGTCCACAAATTACTTGGAGGTGCTTATGTTATTATGAGAGATGGTGCAAGGACCTCCGCGTGAGGGGAAAGGACTGAGATCTAGAAAATGTCATAGTTTCACTGATACCTTTTATAACAGCTTCTTTTCTCTCTTCAGGCTATCAACGAGCTCCAGAAGAATGGAATGAATATGAGCTTTTCATTTTTGAATTATGCTCAGTCAAGCCAGTGTCGAAACTGGCAAGACAGCTCAGTGAGTTACGCAGCTGGAGCACTTATGGTCCACTGAACCGCTGAATGCTCAGGGATGGCACCTGCACACACTCTGTATACGGGGTCCCAGCCTAGCCCTTACAAAGATACAGTCCCTGGTCTTTGGGTATACTGAAACCTCAAACTAATAGAACTCTCTTCTTTTCTAGTAGGTGTAGTCCTTCCTTAGTTTCAACTCGTTTAAAAATGCTTTCTTGTTTAGGACAACGGAAGGAAGGCTGGTATAGAAACATTTTGTGATTTTTTTTTTTTTTTTTTTTTTTTTTCTTTCCCCTTTCCCGGAAAGATAATGGCTATGAAGGCATGGTGGCAGACAGTCCTTACAAATACAACATGCAAAGCATTTACCATATCCTAAATTTGCACTCTTTGCAGATCTGTGCACATGTACTCAGCTTTCAGAATAGTTTTGCAAGTTGTAAACGGAAAAAGGGGTGGAAGCTTTTTAATAAAAGAAAAAAAAGGAAAACAACGCATTTATAAATGATCCTGTATTAGAATATAATAAAACTCCAGTATAGTCAGTTACTACCCATGATGTACAACAGATATCTTCTATTTTAGTTGCTAATAAAGGGCTACACAAACCAAAATAGTCTGATTTAAACTTATTGCTTTGTGTTCTGTATGTGGCTGCTTGTCATTAACATCCTTTATCCTCCTTTATCCTCAGTTCTTACGCTTGATAATTCAGCCATTCTGTAAAATACTTTAGAATGTATTTTATATTCAACATTTGTTATGACTACTTCATTGACAGATTTTTTTATCTTAAACCTGCACTATGAGTTCAGCTGTGCAAAAGAATTTTAAAAACTTTTTGTATATTCTAATTCTTTTTGTTTTACAATTATCTATAAAATAATATCTTTTAGTATGTGATACAAATTTGTATCAGAAATACACTTTTAATGATTTTTATGCTCAGTTTGTTTATTAAAGTGAAATGGATGCAGTATTTTTATTTGAAATGACTTAAAATTGAAAACAAAAGTAGCTTGAAAATTATAATTCTTAGAGTATCTATCAAGTATTCATAGGCCACAGAAGCCATACAGTGCTAAGCTCAAGCAATTATTCCTCAAAGATTTAATTGGGAGGAGAAGGTAAGGTGGCTGCTTTTTTTTTTTTTTTTTTTTTTTTTATTCTTTGACTGTGGGTAGAATTGTTTCATGCTCTTTAAACATCATCACATCTTAGGAGTTCTTGAACTTTCTTCTGGCCAAAATAATGGTGTAATTATTTGAGTTGTTATCATTCCTGAAGATTTTTGTTCTTTTGTTCTAATAAGAAATGCAAAGTAGGATGGCAGTACTGGCTCATTATCTAAATGGAGATTTCATTCCCTGATATTTTACCTGCTGTCAAGCAACCTCCTGGTACATTCAGCTTTTCTGGGTGGCAGAGGGGAATTTCAGAATTCAATTTAGATTATCTTTGAAAGTTGTGGGAATTGCTGCATACAAAGTCTTTACCTGAAAGTGTACCAGACATCTTGATTTTTCTATTAAAGTACCCTTTGGCAAACAGGCACTACTTGTACCACTTCTATTTTCCTTATTGCAGTTGGCCACCATTTTAATAACAACGGTGAATGCTCCATTTACAAAATGAACTACTTTGCAGATGTTCAGAATCCATCCCAAATGCCAAACTCCTTTGCATGTCCGTTCCTTTAGTTGCTTTATCGCTCTGCCTTGTTCTTGAAGTTTCAGCAGCAGACAGGGAAAACAACTTTCAGATTATTTTTGACAGACCAGCAGGAAGGCTGTGCAGGTAAAACTGAACTGGTAGCCAGTCTTCATAAATACTTGTCTGACTGTGCCTTATTAAAAAAGTAGTTTGATCGTGAAGGTTAATTTTTTTTTTTTTTTAATCTTTGGTGAATACAAGTTTAATTAGGACTCGGGTTTCTTTCAGTCTTATGCCAAATGCTTAACGTCATTATTGAAACACACAGTTAATTGGAACAGTTAAGTATATACTTTCTCCCTAAGGTATACATAGTAATTAGCTTCTGAATACAAATACCTGAGTTGCATCTTAGTTCTGTACGATAGTTTTAATAAAAACAAAACAACTGGAAGAGCTTCAAGGAAGTTGGTCAGCCATTTTGCTCAGCGCAATGTTACAAAATATCTTACAGTGAAAGCACTTCACATGTAAACTGTGTAATATATTTCAAAATAAAGTTTCTAATTAAAATGGGAATTTCTGTGCCTGCTAATAATAACCAGTAATACCAGTAATAATACCAGTAATACCAGTTCAGAAGCCCACTCAGAGAGAAACTTAAATCTTTGTGAAATCTGCTCTAACTTCAGAAGGATTTGTTGTAAAAACCCTGTTTGTTTGAGAGTAGAAAATACCTGATTTTTGTCTTGACTTTTGGTGGGTTTGGAGGGAGTTGACTTCAGTGCTCAGTTTCCTGGTGAGTCAGCTTAAAATGTGTCAGAAGGAAAGGCAAATAAGGAGAATAATAAACTCCTGAAAAGATCTTCACTCAAGACTATAGTTTCATTATTTTAGCTTTACCACACATTTTATTCTCACTCAAATAAGCATTTGAATATAGCATTTTGGGTCAAAGAGTGACTGGTTTAGACAATATTGAATATTCACAATTCTATTCACTTTTGTGGAGGCTTCTTCTATGTGTAGGATGATTGAGCTTTGATCATTCTTCTGGCGCAATAAATCCAGCGAGGGGCATGATTCTCACTTTAAAATTTTGGCATTTTAGAGAAATGTTCAATGTGTGAAAATGTTGATTAAACTGCTCCTTTGTTTTTGTCTTCTTGTGTTGCTCACAAAAGAGCTTTTTGGATTTTAATTTTTTAAATATTGTCTTTAAAAAGTGCTTTCAAAGTCCTGTCTACTGAATTCTTAATTCTTCAGCTTAATGTTTTAGACATTGAAATGGAGCAGTAGGTCTTCTGCTGCTTTGGGTTTAGATCAGCAGAAGCAGGAGGCAGCGCAGGCGCAAGCAGCGTCCCGCGGCTGGGCGGCGAATGCCTCCCTGGGCATCGGGAGCCACCTCTCGCTTTTAACCGAGCCAGAGGACGCGTGCCCCTGCCAGCACCTGGGCGCTCCCGGCATGGTGCGGGTCAGATGTAGCTACTTCAGCTCTCAGCTTTTGTCAGTTCATAACGACCGCTTGGCTTTTTTTATTTTAAAAATCATGACTCGAGTGGCTTTGAACCAGTGTTACTATTTGAACTGAACTCTTACTGCAGTGCAGTCTCCTTTCTGGGAGCCTTTGGAAATGCCAAGTTTGCCTGGGCATTTTTAGACCCAGCTCTTGCTGTTTCTAAACCGCAGGGGCTCATTGCTGCGTCTGGGGGTTCTGGGTATTGCTGCAGGCTTTACGGGAGAATTTGGAATTGATATCTCCAGCACTGAAATGGGGGGTTTCCGTTTGATGCCTGCACACAGAGTCTCCCTGTACTTTGGCATGTTGTTTTGGTGGTTGGTGTAGGGTTTCTCCATTTCACGTTTGTCCTTTTCCCCTTATTCCCTCAGGAAAAATGCTCTCCTCTGCATCAAAGGAAGCTTTGCTTTCAAATTACATCAGTCATCATGATTTGCGGTTGTTATTTCCTCGGGCTGAGTTCAGTGTGCTAACTAGCATCTGATCCACTCTCAAAAATTGCCCAAACTATTACGTTCATGGAGAAATGTTTAAAGTCCCTTGTGTAGGTGACCTTTTGCCTTCCTATTTCTGTGAGAAACTTTCTGAAATTAAGCCTTCAAGCTAGCCTATGAAAAGACCTTCAGTGTGAAGAAAAACTGAATTTCAGGATCCAGTTTAGTGCACCCCAAAGATGTGAGATGTCTTGGTTTGGGGACCACAGTGCAGCCAGATGGCCTTTTCAATAGATGGTTGCAAAACATCATTTGGAATTGGTCTGTAGGGATGAACTGACTTTATTCTTTCAGTAATGCAAAATCTATTGCCTCTATTCTAATTGCCTCTAAAGCTTTTTTTTATTTCAAAATTTTTTTTCTTATTTGATTTTGTCCAATTCTGAAAACAATTTGTCCATGCATACCGCAGACAACTTCCAGATGCCTGGTGTCACTTGGGGGTTATCTTATTCCAGCATTAGCTGAAAACTCAGCATTGGCTTCTTCCTGTCTTGTCTGGTACCTATTTAGTACATGCATTCCCCGACGCCAGGGTCTGGGACATCTCTCCCATTGCTTATACCCCAGGAATAAAAATGTCGTGGTAGTGATATCTCTAATCTCAGTTTGTTTGTTTGCTTCTGTTTTTTTGTTTTGGTTGGTTGAGGGGTAGAGGGGGGTTGGTAGAGGCTTGGATCTTTTTGGGAAGGGCAGAGAGATGAGGAGAATGGGCATAGATGGGGAAGAAAACGGTTGCTTTTCCGAGTTAATGTCAGCAACTGTTCTGCTATCTTGTTTGGGAGCTGGTGTGCTGCAGAACATTGCCCAGTGCAGCTGTGGGCTGGATGCAGTGGTGGGCAGCCTGTTACTGCTACTTCAAAGAGAAGAAACGTTGGAGGTATTTTGTCAAGTCTAGCTCAATTTGTTGAAGCTCAAGGGTGAGAATCCTATGCTGATATCTTTAAGTTACAGGTAAATAAAGGTGTCTTGGCCTTTATGCAAAGGTGACAGATAGAACCCCCTCACCCCCCAGTTTTCTAAGTCAGTGTGTTTGGTTCTCAGTGGATTTAAGAGAAGTAAATAATTATCTCAGCCCTGTGATCTCCATTAACATTAATGTAAATATGTATTCCCCACAAACAGTTCCATGTACCTTTTTTAAAGCTTGTGAAACTGAAGTTATTTAATTACTGTTTTCAAACAAAAATATATCCAAATTCAAGTAGTTGTATTTAAATCCCATTAAAGAATTATCCAGGGCCTCAAATCCGCTGTAAGTGAAGCTGGTAATGAAACTTTAGACTTCAGTATATGACAAAGACCTAAATGACAAGAGGAATAAAACATTGTGTTAAGCATTAAATTAGGAAGTCTCCGAACCTAAACATCTTGGATTTCTTTTTTTCTCTAGTCAATTTTAAACCAGTGAGAAATTACTTTCCTGAGCCTGTGACTGCAGCTTCACAAGACTGAAAACAGCAGTGCTCTTGGGTGGAGTCCCTTCTTAGGTAAAAAGCATTTATTATATTTTTCTGCTGAACTCTTGCAACACAAAGTGGAGCATTAGCATCTTAGTGCCTGGGCCGCAGAGGCTTGGCTGAGCTGCTGGGCTGCGGGGACAGGTAGGGAAAGGCGTCCCCTGGGATGTGTCGGCTGATACTTAAGTGACTTTCCATTTGTTTCCAGGAATTCTTACAAAGATTTGAAGAGTGAGCCTTTAAGCTCACTTGTGATTAATCAAGGTTGAGCTCGTGCATAGTTTAATGATAAAAATCTATTTTCCTTTATGATCACAGTCTAAAGAGCCGGTGTTAGAAAAAACCTGTCAGTAAGGTGTCTGCAATAAATAGCTGGTCTGGAAACGCTGACTGGCGTCATAGCTGCTTTCAGGGAGAAATCACACTTTCTGCATTTTAAGAAACTCTTTTCTGTTTGCAGGGCTGAGATGTAACCAAATGCTGCTTTTAAGCCATTCTGAAATAAACTGTAAACTGACTTGGTTATTGTATGTAAGCACTTAGCTCTGGTACACGCTCAGCTTTTCATCCATCAGGGAAGCTACCTGGGTGGCAGGGCAACGGGATGCATTACTGACATGTGCCCCACGTATTTGTAAATCAACTCCAAAGCACTGGGGTTATGTGGGAAAATAATTCCAGTAAAGTGGATAACATATGTTGTGGCAGGTGTAAAACTGTACTTTATAGAAACGACGAGTATTCTCATGTTCACTTAAAAAAACCAATCCCCTAAGAAAACAAATACCCCCCCCCAAAATGCAAAGAATGTGTAAGCATATTTCGATGTGTAGGGAAAACTTTAACCAGAAGGTTAACCTCCTCATGAAGGCTGGGACAGATCTGAGTTTGGAGGCTTCCTATTCCGCACCTGCAGCAGGAGCCCTTGGAGAGGTGGGTGCCCTTAGTGGGGCTTGCTGGAGCAGGGTGGTCCTCGGGGTGGGCTGAGGACTCCTGGTCCAGAGGGAAGGGCCTTTTCCCCTAAGTGCTAGAGAAGTCTCCTCCGATCAGCAATTCTTTTGAAAAACTGCCTTTGCTCGTACTAGAGAATGAACTCTTGAACAGTCTGCTGTCCTGCAAGCGATGTGTTGTGCGAGATTGAGTGAAAGTGCTGGGGGTCAGGGATGTGTTCCCGTCGTTGCACAGTAGTTGACTGGAAAATGGGAGTTTCCTGCTGCCGTTACCTCCTCTCTCGCTCCTGGCTACATGCTTTCCAGCTGCCGACGGCCCTCTCAAACGCAGGCCGGGTACGGCCGCAGCCGCCGCCGCCAGCGACCAGCTCCGTACTAGCGAGCGCGGGGCAGCCCTGCCCTCAGCCCGCCGCACTCGGCTGCCTCCAGCCGCCCCTCCTCAGCCACGCTTGTTGCAAAGTATGCTGGAAAGAAGGCTTTTTTTTTTTCCTTTTTGTTCGTGTCCAACCAGGAGTTATTTTGGGGAGGGGGAGGGCTGGCCGACACTAGGTGTCAGTGTCGTGCTTCCCTCGGCGCCCGCCCGGCCCGCAGCGCCCAGCCGCCGCTCGGGGGCCACGGCTGTGCCCCCGCGGGGCGGCCGTGTTTCCAGCCCCGGAGAGGCAGCAAGCGTTGCTGCTGTTTTTAAAATATCAGCTAGAGCCTTTCGTTCTCTAGTTCGTCCTAAACTTTGTGGCCAAATCCGAAAGCCCCTTTTCCAACAGTCCCTTCACAATACTGTGGTTTTTTTTAAAAAAAAACCTTAACAACAACAACAAAAAATATTTACATTGGAGATCATCACCTACCGAGTTATCTCTGTCACAAACTACAGTAAAAAATGGCAACAGCATCTATTATATACGAATATTTTTGTTGACAAAGCTCATAAGCAAACATTCAGAGTAAAGCGATGGTGCACCTCAAGTTCTGTTTCTGGACATGGACCCTCTTGCTCTCTTGTAATCTCTCAGTGTTTCATAAGACATGCAAAAATTACTTCACTTAGTTTGTTTGGTATTTCAAGAAGGCTGTTGTTCAGTTAGGGGTGAGGTGGGAGCTTGGGTCAAAAGCCGAACCTACTCTCAACCTACGAGTTGCGTGAGGAAAGGGAAAGGTTTCACCCAAGCTCCACTGCAAGTGGCATTGCAGGTAAATTGTTAAGGATGCGCTCCTGTTCGTGTAAAAGGTGGTGGCAAAGGTCTAGCAGGTTTCAGCAGAGTGGGCCTGAGACAGCAGCTGGAGCCAGCGCCCCACCCAAGCTGGGGGCGGCAGGACAGATGTGAGCATCCTCCGTGGCACCTCCCACTCTCGCGCTCAGGGTCAGGATGGTCCCCAGACTTTGGTCCATCTGATTTGGTTTGGCCTGGCACGCGGAGGGGTGGCCACCCAGGAGGGCACCCACTGGGCCACATATAGTGGCATCCTACCTCTGAACAGATACTTATTTTCACAAAGTTTGGAAAAATACCTCTGTGTCTGACCAAGCTCTCACTGAAGGCAATAGGAGACGGATCAAACCACATTCTTAAGGAGATACAGAGCTGCTCGAGAAGGGGTTCTAACCTGGGGAGAGGCTGTGGAAGGACACTGCTGGCAGCTCGTGCAGTGGAACAAAAGCAGAGATGAAGAAGATGCACTCAAATTGTATCTGGAGACAAATGTCCATGCTTTCTAACCCCAAGCAGAAGTTTCATTTATCTGATCTGCCAGTTGATTTTACAAGATTATTTTGTTCATTAAAAAAGGAATAGGAGCCAAGCTGCTGCTTTTTTTTCCCTTTTTTTTTTTCTTTTAAATACCGCTAGGTTCCTTTTTCTTGACAAATGAGCTTTTCCATGACTAGAGTTTCTTTTAGCTGAACTCATCCTCATCTTATCTGAGAGAGAAATCTCAGGCTGGATCCAGCTTATTTTATAACTAAGCAGTGTTCCAAAATGAAGTCAGAAGGTGAGGGACTAAAAAGTCAGGCTGGAAAAGACAAAAAAAAAAAAAAAAAAAAAAAAAAGACAAAGTCCACTTCTTTCCAACTTACTCCAGTTGGAACAGAGTTGGGCCAATGAAGACATTTTGAAATTCATATCCTTCACTTTTCATTGCTGAGTTGCTTTTGCCGCTGGCGAGCATCCAGGCCCTGGCACCTCGTACAGCTGAAGCGTGCCATCACTAGTCCTTTCCAGAGACACACCACTGCAGACATCGCACTGGTGTAGCTCTACCTCTGGTAGCAGGGAGATGTATGCTAAAATGGGCGGTTTGTCTACTGTGTCTGTGATGTATACAGCTGCTTTGCATGGGCGTAGCTGACAGGATGCTAAAGATGCCCTTTTGCTGCCAGCTGTTGCTACTGCGGAGCTGTATCTCCATAGGAGGAAAGGTAAAGCAGAGGTAAGAGACAGTCTTGTTACAACGCTGCCTCTTTGACTCTCCAGCAACTCGCTGTACTGAGAGAAACAATAACTGGGGGAAAGCTCAGCTTGGCCGGGGCCAGAGAGAGCAGATGGGCCAACATGTGTTGGGAGCAGGGCCTTAGGTTAGGTAATCTAGGGCATTGCCAAGCCAAGTCCTGCATATTCCCTTCTAGGGAAATTTCACCACACCTCTGGGCAACCTACCCCAGCCTTTAGTTGGTGTCACAGTGGAAAAGTTTTTCTTGTGTCTGTAGACAAAATTTGGCCTGAAATGACTTGGTTGCCCATCATAGTGCATCCTTATGAAGAGCATGTCTTCATCATCTCTACGTTACCAGCACTGAAAGCCCCCGGAGCTCTCGCTTCTCTAGGCTGAATGAACCCAATCCCTTCAGCCTTTCTTCATGTGCCAAGGCCTCCAACCCCATAACCGTCTTGGTGCACTTACCCCACCAACCCTGCTGGGCTGTCCTCAGTTTTTCAATGTTCCTCTTGACCTTGGGGGACCAAAACTGGACACAGTGTCCAGGTGTGATGTGGGATAGTTGCATCCCTTGATCCGCTGGCTGCAGTCTTGCTGGTACAGCACAGGTAGCTACTGATATAGTCACTGCCATGGAGTATTTTTCATCAAGGGACTTCAAAATGCTTTGTAAGGATGTTTTAGGAATAGCTCTCAGTTTCTGCCCTCCTGAGATTTTTCAAAGGAGGTCAAAGCTGCTTCAGCCCCCCCCCATCTACAGATCAGAAGAATGAAGGCTATTATTTTAATTGCCCTCTTCCTTTTGGCATAACAGACAAATACATCACCTTCTGCAATGTGTAACTCTAGAAATAAATTTACAGGGGAGAAAAGACCCCTTTGAAAGTAAGAGAGATGCATCAATTTTACAGATAAATGAAATGCAATGAAAGCTTCAGGTTTCTCTTATGCATACACCTCATGAAAGGGATTAAACTTTTTCTGAACTGTTCTATAAATGAAACACAATGTTTTTCTTAATTATTTCCCTGAGCAACATAACATAGACACAAAAATGAGCCCTGTCTCTAATCCTGATAATTTTATCAAAAAGCATATTCCAGCTGGGTGACTGATCCACCAGATCCCTGGCGACACGGTTGCATGTTCTGGAGGAGAGCGCACCAGCCTTCTTGCCCAGCTCTGTGCTTGACCAAATGCCAAACTTTCATCCAAGCAGGAATATGTGCCTCAGTTTCCTCATCTTTAAAACAGAAACCATGGTACTTGACTTCCTTTTGGTAGCAGCAAGAGAGAAACATTAGTGACCTCCACAGCTACCAGGGTCTTCTTCTTGCTTGCAGGCGTTTGGAGAGATAGCAGTGTTATATTGTGTGACACTTGGGAAGTCCATCACACCATCTCCCATTCAGAGTGCACACACTTAAAGTGCCCTTGGCAGATGTATCTCCAATGTGTCTATGAAAAGCCTCTGGTGTGGTGTCCCACAGCCCCCCACCATGGTCCTGCCAGGGCTTTGCTGCCCTTGCTGGGGGGACTTGAGTTGGGATCATCTCTCTACAATTTAATCCCATTTGTCTTCCTATCCCAGCAGACTTGTTAAACTCTCCCATCTCCTTTGCAGCTACTGTTTTTGCTTGTGAAAACCTTATTGCATCTCTTCTCAGTTTTCTCTTCCCTGGCAGGAACAGCCCTAATTCTCTCCATCCTTTCCTACACCATGGCAAGTTGCTCTTGCTGCTTTCCTCCAGGCTGCTGGTCAATGCTTCCTCAAACTGTAGCATCCCAAATGACTCATTTCTGCTGAGGCCAGACTGGTGCCAAATGGGGGGAGTATCACTTCATGTTTTCACACATCTCACCACTGCATGGTATGACCCAGTATGATGCTCACCCTTCCTTGCAGCAGCAAGGCACTGTGACACATGCTGTGACACCTAAATTCAACAGAACAGCTGTGTAGCCAGGTGTTGCCTTGTCAAATGTCTGCTCATCCAGAAACCCATGCCAGGTTTGCACTTTCTCTTGTCCTTATCAAACTGCCTTCTGTTTTTCAGATAGTTTCTCACTTTGGCTAAAACATTTTGAATTCCTAGGCTGTCTCCTGTGTACTGGAAGTCCTTCCACCCTAGCCATCATCTGCACATTCAATAATCGTACTCCAGGCTCTCAGTATGCAAAGCATTAATGAAGATGCAGTATAGTACCATAGACTGGCTTCAGTGAAATCCATGCTTGATGTACCCTTCCAGTTTGACCAGGGATTTACTGACAATGACTCTTTGAAACAAGTTTTCTAATCAATTCTGAACTTCCCTTACAATAGTGTCATGTTGACCCAAGTCACCTTCCCGTATAAGCATGCCATGTGAGAAAATGCCAAAGCTTTACTGTAGTCAAAGCGCATCTGTTGCTCACATAGAACGATGGTTTCCACTTTCATCCTCCCACAGGAGGAACCTGAAATGGGTTTCATATTAGTTCCTCGTTAATCTGCATTTGCCATCACTCATCTGCTTGGCATCTTTCATGTATTTGCAAGTAGCCTGGTTTGTTCTTACGGTGTTTCTTCTGGGCACTGGAGTTAAGCCAACTGGTCTCCCATTGTCTTGTCCCCCCTTTATACAGCTAGGCACTCCGTTTGCCCTTGGTCAGTCTTGCGTGACCTTGGTCACCCTCCCCAAATTCTCAGGTAGCCTCAGCCGGCTCTAAGATGGCTTCTGCTAATGGTGGAAATACCTATGGAGAATTTCATTAGGCACAACTAGTTTGAAACCATTTAATTCATCTAAGTGGTCTTTTTAGATAAATTTAGATAGCTTTCTCTTTTTTTAGTATCCTGAAATCTCAGTCTTTGATGGCAATTCTGTCAGCTGTCTGATCCCTTTCAGTGGAAACAGAAAAAAATATATTAAACACCATCATTATTGGCATTGATAGATTTAAGTGATAGAAATGTGGGAAGGGAAACGACTACCTGGTTCAGTAAGTCCCACCTCCAGTGGCCATAAAGTATAACACAATGTTGAGACTACGCAAATCTCTGCACCTAACAAGCCAAACCCCCTGTAACGAGTTCCTGCCAGGAAGTTACCACCCTGCGCTGTTAACACTGAAAAGGCAGGCTGAGCTTTCGGAGACCTGGGGCTTTACCTTTTGCCTTTCCTTATTACGGAGGATTGTGCTCCTGCTCATGGCTGCAGCACCAGCACGCCCTCGGCTGCTGCCCTGCCGGGGGGACAGCTTCTGCAAGCCCCCAGGCACCACTCTGTGGGTGGCAAAATGGGCTGTGGCTGGAAAGGGAGGCCAGGGGGAAGAGTCCCCAAGGCAGGAGGTGGCTGCGGTGGCCTGAGGAGTACGGACCCAGCATGGGCTGTCATGGCCAAAGGGCCTCTCCCTCAGCCCGTGGTGCAAAGGGGGAGAGGTGCAAGGCTTGGGCTTGGGCTCCCTTGGTGCAAGGCTTTGGGCTGGTGGTAGGAGAGTGAGGAGGGAAAATACAAACGAGATTTCCAGGACAGAGCCTGCAGGATAACAGCAATGCTCATCAGCTAAACAATGTTATTGCTAACTTTTATACAGGGTCTTGTTCTCTCCAAAGGGAAAGACACTGTGTTCAGGGCTTCACCCTTTCCTGCAACAAACCTGATTTGCTTGTGACTTGCCCATGGCTGTATGATGGCCGTGCTGTCTCTCGCTCTCCATTTTTTTTTTGCAGCATTTGCAGCATCATCCCAGATCAGAGACCCTCAAAAATGGCCCTAAGCTGTAAAAATGGGTTAATCATCCAACGATCTCTTGTTTCCAATTCAGTGAAGTGTTATACAAGCAGTCACAAATGCTGATCTTTGAAAACAAGAGCAGCTTCACATGCAATTGTTTAGTCCAACCAATGTACAAAGCAAAAATTTTCTTGGAATGCTACATTATTGTTATTTTTTTTTTAGTACTAAGTGGTCCTTTAATGAGTGTTAATCTCTGACAGATGGCTCTGTCCATCTGGCACTCCTGAAGAGTGTAAAAGTCTAATTTATGTGGAAAACATTTAAAATTGTATATTCATTAGAAACAACTAAAACAACTGATCTTTTCATCCTGGGAGTGCATGATGGTGCCAAAGCACCACTAATAAATTCCACTGCCAAGAAGTGGGAGAGAGTTTGCAGACAGAACCGATGGCATGAGCAATTTTTCTCCTTTCATAGTTGTAAAATATTTCTAAGGAAAAAAATCCTGTGAACTAAGCGCAATATCCCTCACAGACAGATTCACACAGGCTCTGGTTCGTACTGAAGGAAGGTACTATATCAGCATCTGTCTCGGTCTCTGGTAGGAGGGAGGGCGTCCCAGGTGGAAAGAGAGAGTTGAAGATTCTGGCTCCGAGCGTGCCTGGCTCAGCGCAACACCTGAAGGGATGATGGTGGACCACCATTGCTGCTTCTCCCACCAGACTAGCAACTTTGTACTCATCCAGCCTGCTGCAAAGAGCTGAAGCTCTTGCCAGCTGCTGCAGCAGCTGGGGGTGCTGAGGGCATCACCTGGAGAAGGCAGCGGTAGGAAGACAAGCACAGCCGCAGCAGGGGAAAGCAGGGCTGTGCGCCTGCGCTACTGGAGAAGAGGGAGGAGGAGGAGGAGATGGGGACCCCCTAGGAAGTCTGCAGAATGGCTGAAGTAGGCAGGTGAATCCATGTGAAACCAGGCTTTATCAGTCCTGCTGCTCATGGAGCAATGTTACTTGTGCAGGCATCAGCTTCAGAAAAGTTAAAAAGGCAGGAGAGGCCCTGCAACACAGTTGCAGAGGAATTTTTAATAAAATACAGAATTTGCCATATTCAGAGCATGATCCCACTCCCATGGTGGCCTGTGTGGTCAATCCCCTTGGATTTTGGGGGAACTTGACGGGGTTGTTATGTTTCTCTGGGAATCTGAAATGTTATTTGGATGTGATGTCGTGCTCAGAGAATAAAGCAACACTTTGTCTATAACAAAATAAACATTTATCTATTATTTTTTCTTCTTTTAGCATCATCAAATACTCAACCTGAGAAGGAATACCATTTTTATATCTGTCCTGGAATAAGAAAACATTATTTATGTCAGTTCAGAAAAAGTTCTTTCTGTCTGCAGTGGGCAAGATGATCGTCTTACCTTGAACCATGAAGGGGTTGAAGTTTGAGTATTGTTTCATGCTGAAGTAAAAATATTATTTTGTTCTGAAGATCGGAACAGAGTATTCAGCATTCCTCCAGCAAGCAGATCTATATTTAGAGTGACAATACACAAGGTTTTCTTAGCAATGGTAAACTTTTTTCTACAAAAACGGTGTCCTAAAGTCAAATCCTTAGACAAGACTGCTTTGCATTAAAAAAGTGCTTTCTCTTTTGAGACTTCCAAGTCAGGTTAGCCTCTTAAATCTGTATGCAAAAGTCTTAGATGATTTATTAAAAAGGAAACTAATCAGGCTCTTGCTATGCCATAGCAAGCTGTTAAAATATATAATTTCACTGAACATGTATTTTCTGGTGGCATTTTAGTCATGGAGTATCTGACAGCAGGAGCATCGTTTCTGTTAAAGTTCAATGGGATGATTTTAAAGACTCTAGAGCACACTTTATTTCCTTTTAAATGCTCTATGATTGTTCCCTAGCAGTGAGAGGTAATAGCTCCAGGCTGCCCTGCTCACAGCCAAGCCTCACAGTGCGGTGGATGTTGAGGGAAAACGGTCAGGCTGCTGGCCTGTGAATCGGAGGAGCTGAAAGTGGATCCGTGGTCCATCAATCTCTGCCTGCACGACTGTCTCTAAACTCCTGAGGCTGCAGCAGTCAGTCAGGTCTACTGACATGAACGCCAGAACCTGGAGCTCATACTTTTGATACAGGAGATGGGAAGTTTGGCACCCTTTAAAGAGGTTTGGAAACCAGGCATACTATGGGTCAGGGAACCTTGAGGAGATGTACTGGGAAAGGTCCAGAGTTAGTGCCCTTCTCCAGACCTTGGGCACCCAAACCTGGTCCTATCTTGAGGGCTGGTGGTAACATCTTGCCTTTTCAGAACGAAACAAGGCTCATTGCATCCTTCAAAAGCGGAAAAAAAAAAAGGCATTGTTGGTAATGCCTACATTTTAAATTAGTGCTTTGAACATGTGCTCAGGAAAAGAGACACATGCATTTTAAGCCCTTCTCAGCTGGAGGACGTTCAAACCCACATCAGAGAGAATCAGCAAGGAAGAGCCTGTAGCCGAGGGATGAGAGAGTGCACTCGAGGCACAGAGGGCAGCTCTGCTTACACATTGCACTCTAGTCTTCGGATGAAAATCTAAAATAATTTTGGGAACACAGATTGGAGCCTTACTGGCCTTCTAAGTCATACTTCCTTCTGCCTGGTCTCTTCTTTTGTGCTTTGGAGAGCTGCATTTGTACTGCCTCTGCCCAAAGGAGGTGGCTCCTGACCCTGTGACAGATAGTTAAAATTATTACCTTGGAATAAAACTGCCCTGATAGAAACTCACAGAGAAAAGGCATGGGTACTTTGTAACTGAATAGGAGTTATTGAGGTTGGCCATGTGCTCACAGCCTTCATCATTTTACCTTCATCTATCACCTTTATAGTAAAAACTGCTAGCACTTCACCTCCACTGAAATAGATGTCCTGAGCTCAGTGCCTCTATGTAAAAACACAAGTGGTGGTCACAACATCAGCAGGCTTTCGTTCCACACGTACTGATTTAAAAGCTGACTTGCAGTTCTTCTCTCTGGAAATACCAGCTCAAAAGAGTTGCAAACCACTCAGATACTTTAAAAGAGAGCAGCCCCATTGGAAAAGGTCCTGCGTGAAAGCTGCACTGTCAGCTGTTTGCACCTTCCCAAGTGCAAAGACAGCAGAAACCTTGCGTTGTAGTGGGGACAAACCCCGGTAATGTTCCTCTGTGACCCTTGCTGGTCAAGCCAAAAGCGGGACTGTCTTTGCTGGTGTGAGAGGCCTGAGCGCATCCCTGGAGGGGCACACAGTTTCCTAAACTGAAGGAGAAGAGAATTTCATCCAACAGCTATTTAGAATGAAATTCATAAGCTGATCTGCCCTTCTGCTGCCAAGGATGTGCTTTGTGGAACAGAGGCATTTTATTGCAATTATCATGCTACCAGAGGGTCTCTCAGAACCCTGATTCCCACAGCCCAGGGAACCCAGGACAATCCCAGAACTGATTAAAAGTAATAATTCAGTTTCTAGCTGTCATGAGCCAGAGAGAAGATGGAAATTGTTACTTGGTTTTGATTAAAGGGTTCAAACAAGCAAAAGGTCATGGGTATTTTCTTTTTTAATATCATTATTTTAGAACTAGCCCCTTTATATAAAGGAAGAGCCTGATTTGTGATTTTTGGACATGTGTAGTTGGCAGTTCTGTGAATAGGACTACCCTGCATATGCTAGCTCAGTTAGTATGTGCTTCACCATATGCACATTTTAGAAATTAGGACCCTGATGTCCATTTGTCAGTTAAACTTCCCCAGATCTGGCTGCATTGGATCTGTTCTGGAGACACTGTTAGGCATTAGTTAGTATTTGCATCACAGGATCTGATGCTACTTGTCATATCTTTAGCTATAGAAATAAGCACTTTTCCAGGGGTAGCAATCACAGTCAGGCTTGGCAATATAGGGGCTTGACATTCATAGCACTACCAATATTTTAAGCTCGGTTCATTCCTGTAGTCGAAGCCTTTTGAAATCCTTGAAACAACTGCCCAGAACAAAGCAGAGGTAAAGGGGAGGCTGCTAAGTAACAGCTGATCTTCTGTCTTAAGTATTCCCTTATGACAGGAACTATATCAGATAGACTATAAGTAGCACTTCATAGAAATAATGGTTTTCCCACGACAGCAGGAATCTTGTACTATCATTAAGCTTTGCAAGATTTGACATACAGACATGGGAAAGCAACAGGAAAGTAACAGAGCCACCAGAGCCCTCCATACGTTCCTCTTACTCCTAATTGTAAAAGGAGTAGGCAAGGTTTGTTTTCTCTTCCCTCCCTATTTCTTCCTTTGTGTAGAGAAAGTGAGTAGACTGAGCCAATCTGATCATGGACCAGTTGAAAAAGAGGAGAGTTCATAAAAACTGAACGCATGCTTCTTTCCCTTGAAGAAAAGAAATGGATTTTGAGAGTTATGCATTCATGATTCTAAATTTGAGAAAATAATCAATTCTCTGACATGGGAAGCTCATTCCTCCACTACTAATACTTAAGCCAGGAAGGCAGGTCTCCTACCTTGCTGTTTGCTGTTATGTTTGTGTGGTACTTAACTGTAAGGTTTGTGTCTTATACTGTGACTATGAGGGAGTGCAAGCTTTCAGCCACAGAAACAAATTCTGAGACTTGAACACAAGCTCAGCTGTTGTCAGTACAAAGTAACATTTAATTAACCTACAAACTGTTACTGAGGAGTTTGTCTGAGCAACAAACGATCAAAGAAGATTGTTCATTGGTCTGGTTTAACTCCCCACAAAGGGATGTTTTGCACTCTGAGCATGGAGGGGGGTGTCCTTCTTTGAAGTTGTTTTCAAGTGCTTTTCGCAAAGCTGGTGAGAAGTGTGATGTTTTCTATCTCCCTCTCTTTGCAATAAAATTACTAGCTGCAGAGGCCAAAGCCTTTCTCCGAGAAATGCAGAAGAGTGCAAAAGGCTGCTCCTTTGACAGGTGCTGAACTTCTTCCCCATAAAGAAGCCAGTTATAGGCACTCTTGCTCAAGCATGGCAAGTGACAGATAAAGGACGTGTTGCTCAAGGGGTCTGCAGTAAGCTGGGACTGGGAACCTGGACCAGAGCTGAGCCTAAGCCATGTTTTTTAAAGTTTTGCTGTTGGCAGCACTTTCAGCCTCAGTCAAACCTGAAAGGGAGCTGAGATGGAGCTTTTGATGGCTCATCTCCCTGCTTAACACACTGTTCCCAAAGTGAAAGACAGCAGGTTTAAAATGCACTGTTAAGTGTCACATAGTTTTACTGAGTTAGTTCTCTGTTTCCTGATCCAGAAGGAAGGCATGGCAGCAGGGAGGAAAGGCAAGACCACCCTCTTCAGTGGCAGCACAAACTAATTAAGGTAAAGTCACGCTGTAGCCATGACCTTAGAGGATCTGCAGCAAAGACACAGCTCTTGATTCAGTCCTGAGCAGTGCACGTGGTTCAGTAGGTAACTAAGCAGTACTCCATACAAGGGATCATAATGTATTAAATTCAGCCTTCTGGCAGGAACAAAAAAGACAAACACACACACAAACCCTACAATAATGACTTAAAACTTTTTTAAAAAAGAGATTAATGTAAAAATGAAGAAGTTGTTTGATAAGAAATTAAAAGGAAACTGAGGATAATATGCTTATAGGCATAGAATCACAGGATAATTTGGTTTGGAAGGGACCTTTAAAGATCACCTAGTCCAACCCCCCTGCCATGGGCAGGGACATCCTCAACTAGATCAGGTTGCTCAGAGCCTCATCCAATCTGACCTTGAATGTTTCCAGGGATGGGGCATCTGCCACCTCCCTGGGCAACCTGTTCCAGTGTTTCACCACCCTCACTGTAAAAAATTTCTTCCTTATATCTAGTCTAAATCTACCTTCTTTTACTTTAAAACCATTCCCCCTTGTCCTGTCGCAACAGGCCCTGCTAAAAACTTTCTCCCCATCTTTCTTATAAGCCCCCTTTAATACTGAAAGGCCGCAATAAGGTCTCCCCAAAGCCTTCTCTTCTCCAGGCTGAACAACCCCAACTTCCTCAGCCTTTCTTCATAGGAGAGGTGTTCCATCCCCCTGATCACTTTTGTGGCCCTCCTCTGGACCTGCTCCAACAGGTCCATGTCTTTCCTGTGCTGAGGACTCCAGAGCTGGACGCAGTGCTCCAGGTGGGGTCTCCCCAGAGCAGAGTAGAGGGGCAGAATCACCTCCCTTGACCTGCTGGCCACGCTGCTTTTGATGCAGCCCAGGATACGGTTGGCCTTCTGGGCTGCAAGTGCACATTGCCAGCTCATGTCCAGCTTTTCATCCACCAGTACCCCCAAGACCTTCTCAGCAGGGCTGCTCTCAATCCCTTCATGCCCCAACCTGTATTGATGCCAGGGGTTGCCCCGACCCAGGTGCAGGACCTTGCACTTGGCCCTGTTGAACCTCATGAGGTTCACAGGGACCCACTTCCTGAGCTTGTCCAGGTCCCTCTGGATGGCATTCCGTCCCTCAGGCGTGTCGACTGCACCACTCAGCTTGGTGTCATCTGCAAACTTGCTGAGGGTGCACTTGATCCCACTGTCTATGTCACTGATGAAGATCTTAAACAGTACTGGTCCCAATACGGACCCCTGAGGACACCACTTGTCATCGATCTTTATCTGGACATTGAGCTGTTGACCACTACCAACCATGGTTAGTGCCACATCCAACCAACTTGTCATCCACCAAACAGTCCACCCATCAAATCTGTACCTCTCCAATTTAGAGAGAAGGATGTTGTGGGGGATCTTGTCAAAGGCCTTACAGAGGTCCAGATGAGACAACACCTGTAGGTCTTCCCATGTCCACTGATGTCGTCACTCCATCATAGAAGGCCACTAGGTTGGTCAGGCAAGATTGCCCTTGGTGAAGCCATGCTGGCTGTCTCGAATCACCTCCCTGTCCTCCATGTGCCTTAGCAGAGCTTCTAGAAGGATCTGTTCCATGATCTTCCCAGGCACAGAGCATCACAGAGGTTGCTTAAGGACACCATTTTAGAAGCTGAGAATAAATGTGTCTCTCTAATAAATAAAAACTCTGAAAGACCCCTGATAAGCCAAAGAAGTCAGTGTGGTTAAACAGCAGAAGCTAACAAAAGTTTACAAAAAAAAAAAACAAACGAGAGAGGTTATTTCAAGTAAGGAATAAAGCATGATGTCTGTCAAGTTAAATGTGAAAACAAAAAAAAGTTGGGCCAGATAAAAGATTTTAAAGAGTACATCACTAAAGGGAAAAGCTAATATTAAATGTTTTTAAGCACGTCAGAAGCAGGAAATTGTTAGGTTATATAATAAAAGCTTGTCTGCACACCCACAAAGGAGCACAGAGAGATGGGGTGGGGGGCATGTAGCACCCTGCCCAGCTCCTCTCAGGCCCATCACAGGGGTCACCAGCCCACCAGATGACCATCTCCATATGCCAGAGGAGCATGGAGGCACAACTGCAGGCGGGAACCCAAATCAAGGATCCCCAGGGAATGAGGGAGCAACTTCTCTGGGCCCCTCCCAGGACTGTCCCAGGAGGACCTCAGCCCCAGTGACCAGGCTTGAAACCCATCACAAGGTGTCATCAGGAGCAGCTCTCCGGATCTCCTTTCGGACTGTGGGGGTCACTACCTGGGGCTGTAGGACACATTACAGGGTGCTGGGGAAGAGCAGTTTGGAATCGCACGACTTGTTACAAGATGTTTAGGGGAGGAAACAAAGGTGGGAAAAGGCAGGGATTAGTAACTTGGGGTGCTTTGTGTGCGTGTAGCTTCCGGGAATGTATTTTCAGCCTCACTATTGGTTTGACCTGGGGCACGGAGCTGTGGCAGCTTCGCCTCTCTCGAGCTGTCAGATCCAGCATGATATATTGTCCTCTAACAGAAACCAGTCAAAAGTCTGTGGGATTGATATGATATCAAGGCCCATAAGGAGCAAGCAAGACAGGTAACTGGCCATGGCAATAAGGTTAGCAGAAAAGCTCTGGTGTCCACTGTGTTGGACTTTAGCCCTTCTTTATGGCAAAGAAACTTCCTAAAACTAAAGAACGAATAAATGAAAGTTCAGAGCTGATAACATGAATAATGGCTGCCTGGCAGGGCCAGAAGGTATTCACACCAGAGTTCTGAATTTAGCTGGAACTCAGATACAAAGTCATGAAACTGCTACTTGGATATATAACCCATCCAGTCATAATGCCTCAGCTGTGGTGCCACAGGAATGGAAGATGACAGATGTGACACTAATTTTGAATCCAGGAAACAGATCAGCAATCCCGACTTCCACTCAGGGACATGACAGAGGATAAGACTAGAAGTAATCACATAGATAAATGTGGTATGTTGGGAAAGGTCCTATACTGTGTAAAGAAAAGTCATGATGTGTGTTAGATTCCTTTGAAGCTTTTAAAAAATAATTAAATTGCCAGGGGGTTAGAAGGAAGATAATTTTACATATTAATAACTGGTTGAATAATAGAAAACAAAGTTTTATCAATGAAGAAATGACATCAGTGGAATCCCTCAGGAACCAGTGGTAGGGCCTGTGCTCTTCAGCATATACATAAACAACCAGAAGTGTGTGAACAGTGAGGCAACAAAGTTTGTTGATTATAAAAGCTATTCAGATGGACTATGCCCATCTGAGTTCAGTCAAGGTTTTCAAGGCACATAATGATTTACAAGCAGATCCTTAACAGTGAAAATGCACAAAGTAATAAAAAGTTCAAGACATAACTGAAATATAACCCAGGTGCAAAACAAATAGCAGCTACAATCTGGATTTATAAATAGTCTCATCTACATCATTTTCAAGTAAAATCATATACAAACCTGACTGTAGTACTATAAATCAGTATTATAAAGAACTGCCTATTGTAAATTATCCTGTCTCTTTAAACTGGAGACAGTTGGCCACATGGGCTGGGTGCAATCCACTACCAGATATTAGCTTAAATTGGACAACTTCACGGGCTCCTAGAAATAAGGGCTGTAAAGGGACTTCTGAGACTAGTCAGTCCATTGCCGTAAAGCTGCATCATGTGTACTTGCACCTTTCCTGACAGATTTGTGTTTCAAAGACCTGCAGTACTGGGGAACCCACAGGCTCCTCTTTGTAACACTTAATATTGTAATGTTTTTCTTAATGTTTATCTTGAATGTCCTCTGCTGTAACTTAAGCCTCTTATTTTTCATTGTGAATATGGGAAACAGATTATTCCTTTCCTTTGTACAGCAACCTTATATGTATTTAAGAACATAAAAGATCTTCATGACTTCTTCAGTCTTCTTTTCCTTTGGCCTGAGAACCGAGTTCATTCAATCTTTCTTCTTAAGTCATATTTTCTAGATCACTAGTCATTTGTGCTGTTCTTCTCTTGACTTTCTCCATCTGCAGGGATGCAAGCCAGACCAGCACAGGCAATATTCCAGCTGAGTTGTTACCAAGCACTGCGTAGAGCAGGTCATTTCTTATGTCTTGCAATCTATAGTCTTGCTTTTACAAGAACAGTATTTGCTTTATTGCCACCAGAACGACACTGTTGATATGAGTTCAGCTTCTTCAATTAGCTTATTAATCCTCTCAGACAGTTTTCTGGAGAATGCTTCATAGCATTCCCACTTATGATTTGTGACTCTAGAGACCTGTGTACTCTTGGTTCATTACCTAGTGACAGAGCAAACCTAGAAGAGATTCCAAAGAAACCACCTCTGTATGTTTTACATTTTAACAGTGGACCACCAGTGGCTACTTTGTAGTAACGTGTGCAACCAGTTTTGTACTGGCCCTATGGTAGTTTTGTGTAAACCAGTGATTGTGAAATTATTGTTTATAGGCTTTGATATGGGCTACCTTTAAGGGGTTTCTGAAATGTAGCAAAGAGAAGTAGGCATATTTTCAGTAATTAAAATTTACTATGGAGCACTGTGAGCTTCCTTATGGATCTGTGTTAGAAAAGACTGAAAACCACTCATCTAAACCATGCTTCCCTAAATTATAATAAGAATATCAAACGAAACAGTGCTAAGGAAGGCCTGGCAAGAACCATGGAATGTGGAAACTCTTGCTTTTGCCCTTTCCACAGGACCTGTTATCCCTATTGTAGAAGAAAAGTAAACTGGTTTAACATTATACTTGACAAACCTATCTTAGCTGATACTCATCTTCTTTGTGTTCCGGATACAGCTTTTTCAATTTTTTCCATCAAGATCTTTTCAGTGAAAATTTCCTTTGGTCAGTTGATAATTTCCCATCACCATCCTACACTTTTTTAAAGTTATCCACCACGTTTTCCATTTTGTCATCTTCAGGCCACCTTGCTTGCCCTCTGTGGGTTTGCAGAGGTTGCATAATTTGGAGGTTACTTCCCTCAGATCTTCAGGATCTCAGGCTGAAGCTTATCAGTCCCAGTCCACTTCAAAACTTCTAAATTATCTGAATTATTTCTAACTCATTCTTTGCCTATTGCACGGTGAAAACTTTCTCCTTTGTAGCTGATACTGATTTTTTCAGATACCTGCTTCAGATACTTTCGCTCACTCAGATGCAGCCTAAAATGAGCAAAAATGAAAAGACCAGAAAAGCAATTTCACAATATTACTAACCAAGACTCAGTTAAAAGAGACTGTAATAACTCATCGAGGGCCAAGCCCTGTCTCATTTCCTAGGCATTACACAATAACTGAACACAGGAGACAAATGCAGCCTTTACTCCAAAAGCACCTGGAATACAGACCAAGAACCCTGAATCCCCATAATCAAAACACATCCACCATCAACAGAAATCAACCCACTGGAAGAATCACATGTGTTTTAGGCAAAAGTTGCATGCTCCAGAGAGAAAACCCAACTGAGAACAAAGGAGAAATAATGAGGGTTCATAGCCAAACCACAAACAGTTTGCAGTCTATTTGCCAAATTCTTCGCCTAAAGATGACAGCCAGAGAAGGGACAAAACCCTTCACTGCTTCATCCCCCAGAGGTTCCTCTATATCTCCTTAAGTCTCAGGATAAAGACCTGGTGATAACTAAGTGGCAAAACTTTTCCCCAAGTCTCTTTCATATGGCCTGAAAAAAGAGACTAACAGATCTTGTGAAACTCAAGTGGCAAACCACTGTTGCTGGGTACCATCCTGGGAACACAGCTGCTTGAGTCAAGGGTCAATGTGCAGAAGAATCAACTCCTGTCCAATCCTTACAGGTCCAAAGCTGAGATACTGTGAAGATCTTAATGAGATCTAGTGAGACACCAGTGGACACACATGCAAAATGTAGGTCCAAGAAGAGCTGATCCCCCAAGGCCCTTGACATTGCCATTTGCCTTCTGTGTCCCACACTTCAGCCCAGACCAAGGCAGAAGGGAGATGGTGCAGAAATTTGGGGGGCTCAGGAGCCAAGCCCAGACCACTTACCCCAAACTTTGTCATCCCACACCTCCTATAAGATTGTGTTTTGCTATTCTGTACTCTTGGTAGTGCCTAAGTTACATCAAAAGGGTTTCTTGTTAGCTCTGTGGATCCCAGAACTTCTCCATATGGTGGCAAAGACCCAGGGCTGTTTAGTCCATGTGTTTCTTATAGAAAATTAATATTCTCTTTCCTACTTCCCAGCACTGCTTAAATGGAGGAAAAGCCATCCCTCAAAGCAAACCCACATCTTTAGGAGAAATCCCAACAAATCCCAAATTATATGTTTTATATAAGGTGAGTCTTAGAAAGTCATGGGAGGAAAAGATTTGAAAGAAAACGCAAGCTATGAAGTACCAGTTCAAACTCTTGTCTACAGCTCTGTTAGAGACAATAAAGATATAGAAAAGAAATTATCTACCGTTGCATTAAAACCTGTCCAATGAGCCACAAAGAGAGTGGCACTAAAACACTGTGAGTTATACTGTCTTTCCTCAGGGTGGAAATGTCACCAAACATCAGCCAAGACTAAATCACTGAGCAGGGAGGAGGCAGTTCCAAATGATTCCTGTGTAACATCTAGTTAAGAGTGTTTCAAATCACTTCCCCAGAATAAAAGGTCAGTCATTAAACAATTTGCCAAAAGAACAAATTATCCCTATGGAAGAAACATAAACGTTAATTGAAGAAAAGATTATGTTGATCAAAAGAGGAACTCAAAACACCAATAAACAACCTGGAACAACTTCCTGAACAGAAAACAAATCAAGCCAGAGCTGCAAGCTCTACACCACAACTAAGAAAAACTTCCCTTCCCTACTCAGTAAATCAGACA
The DNA here is from genome assembly GCA_013400755.1 of Pelecanoides urinatrix. NCBI lineage: Eukaryota > Metazoa > Chordata > Aves > Procellariiformes > Procellariidae > Pelecanoides > Pelecanoides urinatrix. The sequence continues at coordinate 116,060 of VZTQ01005104.1, forward strand.
GTTCAATTGTCTTTACCCAAGTGCACCTCTGGCACAAAACATAAATTTATTGTCTCTTGGAACATGCACTATGAAAAGAAGAGTGTCTCTAAAGAGACGTATCTGCAGAGACCCACACTTTGAATTGTTCACAAGACACTTTTTACAGAGGCTAAAAAGGAGCCAACTGCCACGACAAACTACTGAAACTAAAACGACTGATAGTCACTAATCCCCAGCATCACCACCAGCCCAACACGCACAGCAGCTATAACTCTCTTTAGCCTGTATCATTTCCAGTTGCCAGGCTTTAGGTGTAGAGACATGTCCCACAATACATTGATCGGACATGTAAAACAAGGTAAAATCCAGAAACAAATTTACCTCTATGCCATCTTCAGATCCATCCAAAAAAACAACTGAGCGTATCCTCTTCAGGCATGCTGAGACCAAAAGCATCCCTGATTCCCTGCTCCCAAGCTCGGAGTTGTAACCCTCTGTGAATACAGTTGTCACTCAGACCAACAACTCACAACTCATACAGAAATCAGACACTGTGTGGATACGTGGAGAATACTTCCATTAACATTAATCACAAGAGAAGTTTCTAAAGCAGCATCCTTGGGCCTTGCCATTAAAATCAGACCTCTCACTTGTCAAGAGAAGCCCTGGGTGTGTGGGAGGAGTGCCAGTTGAAGGGTTTTCTCTGATTCACCCAGCACCAGCTGCTGTTGGAGGCCAAAGGACTCTGGACCCTCTTCAATGTGTCAATTCCTTCACTCCTAAATAACATGCTGGAAATATGCCTTGGGGATCTAGGTAAGCCATTGCACCAGTTGTTGGCTAAAACATGGTGCTGATGTGTTGGTACAAGGATTTGCCTGAGCAAATTAATTTTAAACCTTATTGTTGCAGCAACAAGCAAAGTAATTAATAGCTCTTAAATCCATGATTAGAGTAACTGTTTTTCTCAAATAGATTTGAGAATACCCACATGCTTCAAGATTGGCACTCGACACACTGAGGTGGGTTGGAAAGACAGAAATGCAAACGGTGTCACCAAATACCATTCCTTGTGCCAGCTACGACCTCTGTTTGTTGTTTGGATGATGATCCTTAGCAGATAAGCCATGATGTGGAAAGGTTTGATCCCGTACAGGCAGGGAGAGTATTGATGAGCACCTGATCTGGCACCAGGAGGCCATTATCACTGATGGGGGACTCATGCTGTGAAAGCATGAGGGATGGCATGTGGCTAGAGTTTGGTGCAGATGGATTAAAGCCAAATGGGACTGACAGGCATGCTAGAGAGGGAGAGAGACATATAAAACCCTATGTCTTTTTGCAGTGCACAAGCCCATGTAGGTCCTATATATAAAACAGCAGTAGACACCTATGTTTAGGGAGCTGCATCCCAACCTTCCTACACTTCCTGGTTTCCTCTAACCTCAAATGATACCCTGACTTGGAGAGGGCAAAGAGCTAAGAAATGCCAATGCTCATGTTACTCCACCTCTGGGCATGGGTGGCCCTCTCAGCAACCCCATCTCACTCTAGCTGCACACGTGGCAGCCCCTACTCTGTTTACATTGGTATTTATGGCAGCTGGATCCAGTCTCTTCCTAAGGCTTCAGCTGTCAGGACAGCTAATGAGGTGCATCTGACAGTATTGCTTTCACAAGACTTTACAAGGTGTTGTTAATGAGTTGTTTGCTGTCATAAAGCACAGCATTTGAGCAAGACGTGAACTCTTCTGTGGAAACCCAGGTCAAACTATCAAGACACTGAGATGCCAATACAAAAAAAAAGATGCAGGACACAGTCAAACCCTGAGGGTCTGAACAGTCATTGCAGAACTGTGTTTTTCTTTTCAGTGAGCTTGTGCGTATCCATAAGGCATTGTAAGCGGGGCTTCACAGCACAGCAAGGTCTCCATCACAGCTCTTGCTGTCTGCTGTCTCAGACTTACAGACAGAGATGAGACCTGCTGTGGGGACATCACAGCTCAGGATACTTTTGTGTATAATTTCCTAGGATATTGAAGTGGCTAAGGCATCCCTTTTTGCACCTGCCTTGCATCCCTTTTTACTCTGTTATCCTGGAGGAAATAAGTGATAAGATGTGAGTTCCCCTGCATAGGTGGATCTCCAAGAAATGAGACTAGGCAAGAAGGGCACCGAGTGACCTGTGCCACTAGTTTCAGTACCTGGGAGAGCTTGAATATGGTGTTTCACATCCTAAGGAAAGGCTGGCAGAAGGCACCCTAGAGCTGAAATCGGTGATGAGCTATAACTGTGCTTCATCTGGCTAAAGGCACGTGGGCCCTCACTAAAAGTTCCTCAGTATGGCAGATGGGTACTAACCTAGGTTCAGACAGCCTGAGATGAAGATAGTGCATCTGTCTGGAGATGGAGATGAACTGCAGTCAGTTCTCTGGAATCTGATGTGTGATACAAGGTCTGTTACTTGGATGATTCAGCTGTGACCAACTTCTAAAATAGTGAAAGAAAGTAGTTCAATCCCAAGACAAATTCTTGGATTTTGAATCTTGCTTTCATTCTAATTTAGGATGAAAAGTCAAAATTTAAATGAATAAATAAAATGTGGAACAAAAAATTGGAAAGAGAAAAATGTATCCAAAAACATAGAAACCACCTTATAACAGAATTTCTGACATTTAAAAAACTGCAATATAACAAGGAAAGGGAAATGAGAAGGCTCAAAATAAATTGAGAGAGTTGGGCTGCAATCTCCCATTTTCATTTTAAGTAATTAGAGTATTATTCTTTTGAAATTTTGCATCAGAATTGATGCATTCCCATTAAAAAATGAAATTTCAGGGAAATTAATTTTCCATCTGTTTTGAAAATAGTGGAAGAAATCACAGTCTTTAGTTGGTAATTAGTGATAACAGAGAGTTCTTACCAATCTGGTCTTCAAACTTGCATTTAAAAATATTGCATGGATGAAACAAACTCTTTGGAAGCAATTGATTTGCATTGAGTAAATCCCTGTTCTTGCCAGCTGAAGCCATAATTTGGTTCAGATGTCTGGGCAATTCACAGCTAGGAACAGATGAAGAATTGTTGAGATTTGCTTTGAAACACATGACAGGGTGAATTTCAATTGTCAAAATTCTTGTAAAGTTGAAGTAGGGTAGGTTCCTGCTGACTAGATATTCAGGAAAAATAGCTAGCAGGAGAAGAATGGAAAAAATGAGTGGCAAAATGCAAACCAGGTTATATAGCAAAAGCTCGAACAGGAAGCCCAGTCCTTGAGAAACATTTTGACACCCAGAGTATGAACCTATCTTCAGTGGCATCTGTTGTCCCCACATGGCAGGCCACGGGTGCTTTCAGAGCAGCAAGGGGTTTACTTTGTAATGCACCAGGAACGTGTCGTTATTCCTTGAAGCAGCACTGTTCCCATGCTAAAAAGAGAGACACAAATTGTTAGAGACAGTCTGGAGCCTGCAAATGAGAGACAAACAGCCTTTGCTGGAATGTGTGATGACAGCTCAGTGTCACTTGATTTCATAATTGTCTGGGGTTTTCCAAGGCACCTCGAGTGGTTAGGTACGCACTTCTCACTGGCATCCAGTGGCACTATGGCGTGTTGCTTTCCTGCACTCCTTTCAACATCTTTAATAGTGATGACCGGAAGAGGCAATTCATTTTTTTGGGGGGGGAACCCGTTTCCTTCTGACATGGGAAGGAATATTGACTAAAAAATATTCTCATCAAAGGGATGTAAAGCCACATGGGTCTAGGACAGCTCGGCTGCCAGGGTGCCCCAGATCCAAGGGCCCCCAGTGTCCATTGGTCAGCATGGAGGGCTGTGGTCACTGTGTTATCCCACGTCTGTCCCCGCACCTCAGGCCTGGGCAGCCCTGGGACCCCACAGCCCGCTGGCAAGGCCACCCATGGAGGGGCTTGCAGCCAGGGAGTCAGCAGGGTTTCCACAGGAGCCAGCATGTTGTACCTGTATTTTGTGAATCACTGCTCCAGGCAACAGGAATACAAAGCCGAAGTACACCAACGCCTCCTCCCACATAGGTATCCCTGCTGGACTCAGGTCAGACTTTCTCAGAGTTTTCTAAGAATCCAAAATAAGATACTTTCAAAAGCACTGTAACTTCAGAAACAAACAAAACATGTAAAGTCACCCTATGTTTAACATCTGCTAGAGCTAGGAAGTCTCAAACCTACTTGAGCATCCTACTGTACACATCACAGAAATTACTGCAATTAGAAAAATTAAACTTCTGTGTGGAGGAGGAGTTTCTTTAACATTTCACTTGTAACAGTGACCATTAGATGCCAGTCTCTCAAGAAATGACAATTTCTTTGTCACTTTTCAAACAAGTAAAGAGCATGGAAAAATGCAAAAGGAAACCCTATTCAGTCCATAGTGACAGTGCTATGGTAAGGAAAAGAAGAGTCTTCACAAACCCAAAGTAAACTCAAGTTTACTTTTCCAAAGTAAAACTCACTATTACTAGCTGTTACATAAAGCAAAGAAATTTTGCCCTGAAATAGCAATTAAATTTAAAACACATTTGAAATTTGAAATAAAAACAATTTAATTACTTTTTTGGCACAATGACAGTCCTGGTTTTCAGTCAGCTCTTAATCTTGTGAACCTTTCTGCTGCCACATTCCTTTACTGCCAAACCTGCTTTTCTTTCTTCCACAAAGAAAAAAGCAAAAATGTGATGATGCTTCAATTGATTGTGCTACTGACAGAAATGGAAACTCAGTGACACCATGGCTGAATGTATGTATAACTGGTCTTTAGGAAATGAAGACAAAGCTTTGTGCTAACAAACAAAACATAGCAGGTGCTTAGATCTACTACAATTTGTTATTAAGATTTGCACCAAGAAAGAGAAAATGATCTTTTGCCAACTGATCCACATTTTAAAATTAATAAATCAATGGTAATAGTTTATCTTAATATACTTAGTGTATTTTTTCACCTCTCAGAAGCTTACAACATAAAATCAACAATCCACATTGGCTGAAGTTATTCAGTACAATAACACATTATAGAATAGGCTGCTGTGTTTTTAAAACTTGTTTTTGGTAATGTAGAATTAATTTTCAATGCCAACTCTTATGCTGCTTCTTTACACAGAATTCTGGGTCAAGAACTGTTGTTAAAGAACATAGCTGAGAATATCTCTGCTGTCCAAGCAAACAAATACACACATCTATATAAAATATCTTCTTCTTATCATCTTTCACAGCTAGATTCAAAGTAAGCAAAAAAATTCACTTTTTTTTTTAAAGGAAAGGTGCAGAATGACATGGAAATAATAAAATGGAGTGTACAAAAGTACAAAAAAGGTGTTAAAACCGAAACAAAAGTAACAGGAAATGTGATACAGCGGCCAGCCTCAGATAGAGCTATACAAATAATTGATTAGTGGCTTTTTCAACAAAACAAAATCTAGGAAAAATGGGATTTATTTTTTAAATTTGAATGATATATCAGCTTGTGCTTTGTAGATTTAAGCAGCTCTAGTATTAATACTATTTTTTCATGTTTTAAATGAAAACATTCTTTTGAAATGCGTAATTGACTTTTGTTGACTAATTTTTTCTCTTCGTATGCTTCTCTTTTGTTGAAATGCTGAACTGAACCTGAAAATGTTTCCATATTTCTCTCCCTGAATTGTTTTAAGCTACATGGTCTACAAAGTACTGTAATAGTCTCTGGTGCCAAGATGTTTCAAAACTCTAGTTTGGTTGCATAAATATTGCATCCCCCCACTTTCCACGGCTTCATATTGTAGACATTAAATGGATGTTAATAGTACTGTTATTTTGAGAAATCTGATTTTATCCCTCTCAGGGTGATAGGCTTTTCAGTAAGTGGAAATCTGAGAAAAATATCTTCTGAGCTACAATACCAATGTCTGAAGAATGACCATGAATTCTGGAAGAGGGAAAGAAAAATGGAAACATGTCAGGACAAGGCTTGAAGCATTTGAGAAACTTCCGCCTTGTGTTACCAATGCATATTGTGTTTTAGAAGTTTCTAAAGGCAAATGCCTACTTAGTGGGTGGCAGAATAGCAGAAAGCTCTTCCTAGCAGAGTACAGAAGGAGAGAAGGAGAGGTGACTGCTCAGTGCCTCCATCAGTTGGGCAAGTGTTTGGAGACACTTTTGTCTTCAAAAGCAGGGTGCAGGGGCATTAAATGTGCCCCAGTACTTCTTCATGCATTGAGTCACAAAAAGTCTCCAACCCTTTACATGAACTTTAATAGATTGTTATGGCACATTATCAATTTTGAAGCTGCTGTACATGTGTTGTTAATATGCTATGGTATTTGTAATTGAATATGACCTCCTGTGACATTAAAAATTCGACAGTCCGTCCCAAAAGACATCCACATGTTTTATGAAGGACGAGTGTGCTTCAACAAACCTTTTAAACAACAACATATGCTCAATAAACAAAAAGCTTTTATGGATTTCATAAATAGCAAGACAATGTCAACTCTGAGCCAAGCAAACCATTGTACGGCTTACTAAAGTGTGTAATGGAGAATGGTAGGTATATGCTAGGGGTCTCCTTGTCTTGGGACTGGGACCAGTGAGACAACTGTCTCCCCGCCTCAGCTCTATGTGGGATTGCAAGGGATTCCCTGCACAGGAGCAGCAGCTATGGAGAAACAGAAGCAAAAGGGTGCTGTGATCATGTTCTGCATCTTTTCTCCATGTCCTTTTCCTTGCATAGTCATTGTACAGATATTCTCTTGACAGCTTTTCAATCATCCTCCAGTTCTTTTGGTTCTCATCCTCTAGCGTGTGTCTTGTCTTCCAGTCTTTTAGTCATGTTTGCCATCTCCTGGGAATGACTCATGAGATCAACAAGCATTTCTATATAGGCCATGCCCAGGCAGGGGTTACCAGAACAGAGAAACCACATAGTTACACGGCATAACAATGTTAGCCAACTGCCAGCATAGATAAAATGTTATTTTCCCTTAATTTTTTTCAGTTTTGGAATTTAATTTCTTTTTGCTCTTGCCATTGTGGGGAGTGTCTGAAAATGGAAAGGCATTTTTCCAGTTAAATCTCCTGGCAATCTTCTTGTACCATTGTTATGTGCCCTAATTTAACACTCCTTTGTCAGATGAGTGCTACTGGAGATGTTCTGATGATGATGATTAGATGACATTAGCCTTATTTTTTTGTACAGATCTAACAGATCTAATACAATTCTGTTGTTTTGTCACAACACCTGGTGCCTTTCAGGAGTGGGTTTTTTCCCCACGTATGCTTTATCACTCCTGATATTAGCATTCTGTGATTGCTGGGAAGAAGCCAATGGGGAGGCACGTCTCCAAGTGAAAACCCCTCAACAAGTTGTTATGATAGAGTCTGATCCTTCATAAGTTCCTCCATGAGCTCTTTGGCATATGCCAACAATGTTCAGAGAAAAGTGGGACGTTCAGCCCAGACTGTGCCAGAACATTGTTATTAGGCAAGCTAAGGCCTTGTGGGATGGCAGAGGCAGGAATAATTGCAGCAGCAGTTGCTCAAGCTTGGATACATATCAGTATGACATTTTTACACATTTTGCTTTCAACCCCTAACAAAGCAGCAAAGTTCTTTCCAATTATTTTGATAAAAAATATGGATTAAATTGGAAAAAAAGGGACAACATCAGTAAAAGTATTCTTTTTCCCCACAGGAAAAAACAATCCACAGTTACTACTGTGTTCCTTTTTAGTTGCCTATAACGTTTCAGCAGTATCCCTTCTCCGTTCAAATGTTCATATTATAACATAGATGAAGAAAACTAATTTGCCTAAATAAAATAAAATAAGCATAGTAGAAAAGGGGATAAATAGCCAGCTTGTTTCCACTATTCCAGAAGCCATTATAAGCAGTGCCGATAATAACGCCTCTGCGTAATGGTGCTGACACTTCCCTATTTTCTTCCTTCCTATATTTTCCCTGCTTGGTATTTGCCTAAGACTGATTAAAAGAATAGGTGAAATGTTCAGCATTTTGGGGGACATCACTCATAGGGGAAAACCAATACATTTCCCTCCAGTTCTAGGAGAACCAAAATATTTTAGTTAAAATATGGTAATTTAAAGTAAAATCATTCAAAAATTCATTCTGAGAAAGATACCATCCTTTCTGAGGATGAGGTGAAGGGAAAATTAATGTCTTTTCCCTCACAGAATATTCTTAAAACTAGTTTGTTGAATAGAGAAAAAACCTCTAAGTTTTAGAGCTGGCAGTTTTCACTTGGCAGTGATTTATCCTGGTGCCAATCCCTACTGCAATATAGTGAATTGTGTTCCAATTTCACACTTTGGATGACTTGTATGCTCTTTAGAAACATTTGAAAATGTGCCAGCTAATTCTCCAAACACCTGTCTGTAATGAGTATGGCCTAGTCCCTCCCAGCAGGCTGAATATACTTGATCTCCACCAAATGGCTGAACAGCCTCCATCCCCTGCCTGAAAATTAAGTAGGGTCTTTCTCACCCATCTCATGGAGCCTCCCAAACACCTATGGTGTGTGACAGCAGTGTGGGTGCCTCCACCCCTCCTCAGCAGGCAGCAGGTCAACACCAAGAGCAACCTGCTACTTTTAACACTAGTTCCATCAACCCAAGCAACAAAGGCACGTTCAGTTACCGTAGCTCTGTAGATCCTAATTGTGCTGATTGCCTTTGCAGCAGCTCAGTTCCACATAAAAACATTTGTCTTTTTCAGTGTTCAAGTTAGAATGCGATGTTTAAATCGGATTTTGTCCCCAAAGGCTTCCAATCATAGTCTTTAAATTCCAGAGTAATGAACTGGTTCCAGTTCATATTCTATCCTGTGTGCAGATCAGTTCTCATTCAGTTCTTAATGCAACCAGAAGCTGTTAGCTATGTGCATTAACTAAACTACAGCTGACATATGTAGTCATACAGCTGGCTGGTGTCTGAACAGCCAGTCCGTGCCTGTCCAAGAAAAGTGGAAAAGTAGACGTTCCTGTATCCAGTTCTGTCTTATAGCAAGGAAAAGGCATGGTTTCATACCAAGTAAATACAGCAAGTCCACAGGTCAGTCAGCCACTCACTTGATAACAGTCAACAATTAGATAAATTCAATGGGACTGATGAGATTTGTATTAAAAACATCATGTAGAAACACATATTTACAATTTCATGTTGAATTGCCTGTGTATTTGTAAAAATACACGCTACTTTGATATATAATACAGGAATTCAGAATGTTTTCCTATGAGAAACTAAAATTTATCCCAAATTGTTCCTGGGTATGCACTAGTTTAAGTGTTCATTCTAGTTTTAGAAATTTAATTTTAGTCCATTCGAATTCATATTCCACTTGTTATTACAATTAGACATGTTTAGAGTTTCTATAAAGCTGTAAGTAGACATTTGCTAAGTTTTAAAAGTGTATGAGTTCTGTATGCTTGCCAGTGTGTAGAACTTCTAAGTTATGGGACTTGGCATATGGCTTAGCACAGGCAAGGTTGCTTCTCTCCTGCCACTGACACCAAGTGAAAATGCTCTCAGTTTGTTCTTTTTCTTTATGTAGGTCAGCACTTCAGCTATAGTTGTCCTCTAATTCTGCCAAAATCATGTTGATCTTATTCTAATTCTGTTAATAAAAGCCGTAAGTTTTGATTTTAGCTTTAGTTAATGATAACAATATTCTAACTTGAACAAACGTATGTGGATCTTCAAAAGAATGGCAAATGCCATATTTCTGAAACAGAGCCTAGGTTCAAGTACTCCCAAATAGCAAGTCTCTGCCTCCAACCATGGAGGAGATAATTTTCATTTAAAGAAAATGTTGCCAGGATACCCCCAAGAAGAGGTCATGTCCTCTTCTCTTCCCCCAGCCCACGCCAAGTCTCAGTGCTGTTGAGCTGTGCTGGTTTTGGACCAGGTTTGTAAGCTCACTGTGAGGGAGAGCACAGCTGATAGGGAGATGATAGGAGGAAAGCCACAGATCCAGCCACTGTGACCCAAGAGGAGGCTTGGGAGGAAGGGCCTCCCTGCTCTGCTCAGCTGTTCAAGCTAAGCCAAGCCTCCTGGGATTGCTGTTGGCAACCCTGTTGTACATGGGAGGAAATCTGCTTACAGGGAACAATGTAGCTTTAAAGCTACTACTCCAGAGATGCAATTTTTGATTCACATGCTTCCTCTCTCCTGTTCCTTTCCACTCACCCCACCTTTGCTACAAGTCCTTGGAGTTAGTGAAAGGAATTGGGCAGTGAACCTTACCCAGGGCTCTGCAGCATGGTTGCAGGGAATATAGGATATCAGTGTGGAGTAAAAAGGCTCTTGCAAGAGTTGGGGCTGTTTGTGGTTCCCAAATGGACAGCAGGATGGACGGTGTCTCTGGACACTCTCATGAGACACACTAGGAGCACATTAAACAAAATAGCAGTCTAAACAGTCAGTGTAAGCTTGATACACCCCTTAGCTACAGTCAATCCTTTAGGTAGGCATACTCAGCAGCTCCAGAAAGTGAGCAGTGAGAGAGTAATCAAATGCTTGAAGTACCAAACAGATTTCTACTTTCTGTACAATAGTCAAAGCAGCCTCGCAAAACAGAGGTAAACAGTATTATGGCCCCTCCATTACCACTACTTGTATACCAGGCTTGTAAGCACACAAAAGGCAAATGCTGAAATAGAAGAACAACCAAAGCTGCTTATAACATAAGTAAGAACAATGACAAACTATTCCTAAAAGAATACTGCCAGGGGTAAAATAAAAGAATGACGTTTCAATAGCAGAGTCATAAAATCAGTGTGGCCCATGTTGTTTAAGGTCGTGCCAGGAATATGTCAGCCCCACACACTGAAGTCAGAAATGCTTCATCACCGATACAGCTTGCTTTGCACACCAAGGCACATGTACGGGCTGTGCCAGGAAGCACTGCTGCTAATGACAAGGTCTTGCAGGGTGGTGATGCACACTTCCTTCGTTTTAGTTCTTTGTGGTCTATTTTAAGCAAGTAGCTCGTAGTGTTGTAGTGTTCAAGAAACTCATAATCCTGAACACACTAGCCTTCTTACAAATAGAGTGCTATAAATGCCATTTCAGAAACCAAGGACTGAGGGAAAAAGTGATTGAATAACTTGCTCAAAACTACCTGGGGAGTTTCTGGCAGATCTGAGAAGTGAACGTAGATCTCTCAAGTGCTGGGTAAAACATTGAACATTCTTTCTTTTGCTAAACTTCTATTGTCTGCTCAAGCATATACTTAGGATAACAGCAAAGTCTGCAGAAACAATATGAGAAAATACACGTCCCCAGGGCCTCCTCATGAATGGTACTGATTAAATCTAACATAAAATGGTAGCCAATGACTAGTATAATATTCCCTTGAAACTAAGAAAAGGCCGTATTCAACCTTTCTGAAGCCAAAAGGAATCTTTCTAAGTAATCTCAATGAATTTACGATGAATTTATGGGGGCGGGGAGGAGGCATGTAGCAAACAGAGATTAAGCACATGTTAAACAGATGCTGTGCTGATTAAAATATGAAAACCACAGACATGTACATAAAAAAAAAAGCCATAGTGTTTGATGTTACCTTGCAGTTCAGAAAACAGTCCTTTCGGCTACATCATGTCACCTGGTAACACTGTACTGAGCAATTCATACCAGGTACTTCAAACGTTCTGCTTGAATCCACAAACATGTCTAATCCCATGTTCAGTACACAGATGCTCTGCCCCCACGTCACACACCTTTCCTTCCTCACAATTATCCCTTGCAGATCTAGCAGCCCCTGCTCTCTGCTCAATCCATGACCAACCCTCCTTGTGTCTCTCCTCCAGTTCCTGCTAGCACTTCAGATGCTGGACTGTGGATGTTCAGCTGTAACGACAGAAATCTAATTGCTTTTTCCAGATTTCTGTATAAAGGCAACACAAGGGTCTGGGTGCCTTTTATTATCCCCATGGTGTGTTACCTAGATTCTTACTGTAACTGCCAGACACAACTGATTCTCATTCTGCATGATACTTTCATAATGGTCTATCCACTGCTTATTGTATCGACAGAACTGAAAGTTAGTAGAAATTGGCAAGCAGTGACTTTCCAGCCAGGCTTTTAGAAGTCACAGCACAGCAACATGTGGTGTCCTGTTACTAGATCAGTGCCAAATGGTAAATAAGCCAAAATTAAAACAAACTGTGAGGATAACAAAATACACCAAGAAACAATTACAGGTATAATCAAGACTATCAGCTTCTAGCAGACCAAATCAAACAAGACTGTTTTTCCAGCTTCTACATTGCACAATCTTTCCTGTCACCACTGCCCTATTTCAACTAAACAGATTCAATTATTTACAAGTAGGTATATAACCATAAGCATGTAACAATCCACCTGATTACTTGATCACATAATCTTTCTTAAATAATCTAATATTTATTATGTTCACAGTTGCTGCAAATCTAATTGAACCATTCAATGCAGTATGTGGAAAGCTGAACTCTAGAGGCTGGGTAAGTACATGTGTTGGTAGTTGCGTTGGTGACTTTGTGCCTCTACTGGCTTCTGCTGGAGAAACTCATTCATGCTCCATATGACAGGTGGAGGTGGCTGGGTACTGTTAGCTTGTCACACTGTTCCGGAGCTCACTTTATTTCTAGACTGTATCCTGACTTCTTGAATGGCCAAAGAAGTGAACAATGTTTCTGGTATGAGCAGTACAGCTTCATAAGCTCATGCTTACAATCAGAACAGAAGTGGATTTAATAGATCCAGCAATGGCTTCTTCTTGCTTCTCATAGACTCACTCATTCCAAGGCCAGAAATAACTTAATTCACCTTATCTGAGTACCTAACAGAGGCCACTTTATTTTATCCAACTACCCATGTATTGAACTCAGTATATTACACTCACCGGAAGTATGCCTTCTGGCAATGCAGACAGTCTTACTTGGAAAGCATTAAGCAATGGACAATCAACTGCTTCTCTTTGAAAGTTTATTCTACGATAGTCACTTCCAGCTTTAAAAAGATATGACTTTTTTATTGTTGGCTGGTTTTTAATTCTAGACACTCTTTTTTGCTACACATTTTTCTGATAAGCTAAAGAGTCATTTAGCACTAAATATTTTACCTCTATGAAGGTACTTTCACATATATAAAGTCATCTCTCAATCTTAAAAACAAAGTAATGTTAAAATATTGCTGTGTGATTTTTTTCAGTCCTAGAGTCATTTATTAGCTCATTTCAGCACTTTTGGAAACATTCTTTATAATAATGTCAATGGCAGATTTAGAAACAGAATTCCCCTCGTAACTGGCACTATCACTTGTAAATACCATATGGATTTAAAAGTACCCAAAGTAACTCAGAGGAAGGTGGAAAGAGTTGATAAGGTGAAAACAGAACTCTGCTCTGTTTCATGCGAGGTCAGGAAACAAAGGTCCTCATCTTAGAAGGCACTCCATTAGGTCTCACCAAGAGAAAGCAAATCTGTTTGAAACAGTTTTTTACATTTGCTGTAGAGAAATAAGTGAGGTGCTGATCTTACACAGTTTGTGAAAAACGAACTTGCAAAAGATGATAAGCCAAAAATCAGCAAGCAGCTATCCTGTCAGCTAGGAGGGGCGATATCCAGGTTCCAAGAGTCAACTTAACAGATGGGGCCTCAGTGGCTCTGCAGAAGTTGAGGCTGGAAAGACAGACACCCATAATGACTCTTCTTGCTCAGATATATGGTTCAAGGAGAAATTTCTCTTTCACTATTTGCACTCTACTGACTTGACTTACTAAATTGTCAATTGTCCCGCCTCTTTAAAAAATTAACAAACAATAACATGTTGATTTTGTGACAACCAAATTTGTTTTAGAAATTGTTAATGGCTTCAGACTGGTGTAGAGGAATCTAGTCTTTCATTAAAAATAAATACATTTTGGCAACCTTTGGCTCCATCTACTCTGCTGAATTGGACGATGCCATGAATGGCACTAGAGGGCAACTGTTAAGTTGCTAGAATGATCCTTGGCACAGTTTTGGCCTAAACCAAATAACTCTCAGCTGGGATTATAATGCATGCTTTGGCAGTTAGTGTTGGCAAGGGTCTGTTCCCTATAGACAGCTTACCTGCAAAATAGGTCCAGGAGTCTGCAGACTGCCTGGAGTATCATCACTGAAAGATATGACCTGTTCCATTCCTCTCAATGGGACAGGTCATACTCCAAGCTACACTTCGAGACTGCAATTCACATGCCAGTATTCCCAGCTGCTGCACTAATGGTTGTTTCGGGCCTGATTTAGATGAGGCTTATGCACTCGCCCAAACTAAACAACTTTTATCAGTGATACAGCATTATCATCTTAATTTTACTGCAACTTTTACTTTAATTGAGGTTTGTCATAATGCCCTAAATATTAGGATCAAGATTACATGAAGACCTTAGCTTCATTCAAGTCTTGTAATTCTGTCAGAGAATCTGTCCAGTTACTGAAATAAATGTGTTAGCAACATTCAAATAGTAAATGGTTCACCTGGTAACTTCCCTACCTTAGTTTAAAAGAAATTGCCACAGAATTTAACAGAATCACAGAACAGTTGAGGTTGGAAGGGACCTCTGGAGGTCATCTGGTCCAACCCTCCTGCTTAAGCAGGGTCACCTAGAGCAGGCTGCCCAGGACCATGTACAGAGGGCTTTTGAATATCTATCTCCAAGGACAGATCTCTCTACAACCTTTCTGTGCAACCTGTGACAGTGCTCAGTCCCCCTCACAGTGAAAAAGTGTTTCTTGATGTTCAGATGGAGCATCCCCTGTTTCAGTTTGTGCCCATTGCCTCTGGTCCTGTCACTGGGCGCCACTGGAAGGTACTTGGCTCCGTCTTCTTTACATCCTCCCTTCAGATATTATATGCATTGATGAGATCTCCCCTGAGCCTTCTATTCTCTAGGCTGAACAGTCCCAGCTCTCTTGTCCTTTCCTTATAGAAGAGGTGCTCTAGTCTCTTAATCATCTTAGTGGCCATTTGCTTGACCGTCTCCAGTAACTCCATCTCTCTATGACACTGAGGAGCCCAGACCTGGACGGCGCTCCAGATGTGGCCTCACCAGTGCTGATCAGAGAGGAAGGACCACCTCCCTCCACCTGCTGGCAACACTCCCCCTAATGCACTGAGGATACCATCAGTTGTCTTTGCTGCAAGGACCAAATTTAGAGCCAACTTGCCATAAAGTACTGATAAGCAGAACACTAATACTGCTGTGCTATCACAGTTCTGAGCATTCAAGATACTATATAATACAAACAGACAATCATATAAAGATATTCATGACAATGGTCTTGTGCATCACACTGAATTACCCCAAGCAGCCCATTCTGTCTTTCTGTGAGTAAGGGCTTGGGCTGCCCAGATTTGTTGCAGGCTACCTACAGTTTTCTAGCATCTGAGGATTGCTGCAGTTCAGGCTCCACCTGTGGAGTCTCCTTAGATATAGAAAGCCTGCAGGAGGTAATTTGGATACTGGAGTGGCTCAAAGAAGCCAAAGTGGGACTGCTGCCTCAGTGCAGAGCAAACAGGCAGAATGAAACAGTGCAGCCAGCTAGGAAGGTGGGTGCTTGTTGGTGAGGAAAGAAAACTTTCCATGCCTCCCAGTTACACAAAACAATTGCTAGATGTTTAGCAAGCCACAGACCTAAAGTATTCATCAAATTTCCTCCTTCTGGATTTGCTAACCAACATAAGAGCTCAGAGCCCAAAACCTCTCTTATTTACATGGCTGGAAACAGACCCTGCACAGGCAACTGAGGCATAAATATGTATCTGCAGGACCTTGGTACTCAGAATTTACTACCCAGCCAACTCTCTGTAAGGACGCCAGCACTATTCTGTCCAGGTCCTGTCCCCTTCCTGGACTCTCCATTTCCATGGAGGAGAAACCCAGTTGCATCAGCTGGAAGCTGTGGCACACTCCAGGCAGGTCCCTGATTTTAACAGGAAAGGGCCTAGGACCTCCAGGGAAGGCACCTGCCCTGCAATCCAGCACAGCCGAGTTTCCCCAGGGTGCATGCACTGCTGGCTCAGACCACTCACACCACCGAGTCACAGGCTGGGCAGGCAGCAGCAGCGGTACAGTGGCAACCCCTGCTGCTGGGAGTCAGGCTGGGAAACACAGCAGCACAGGGGCTGCTCTACCTCATTTGTTACTTCCATACATGGCAGGTAGGAGGAAAAAATACCAAAGATCATTAACAATGTCTGGCATTTCCCATTGTTAGGCCCCATCTTACGTTGTTTATAACTTTGCCAGCTCTAACCATACAGTCTGCAGTTTTCAAGTTTGGTGCCTACTTAAAGTTTTTGGAAAAGCTCAGCCACAATTCAACTGTTTCTGAAAAGAAAGTAACTAACCACGTTAAAAAAATAGTGACATTTTCTTTGAGCTGCTCTAGCACCCCCAAGATTTGGAGCGTTCACATGAAATTTTTCAGGAGGTGGCCTTCCCGTCTGGGACGTGCCAAGCAAGAAGTCTTTGAAAATATGTGGTGAGATCAGGAGAAACATGTTAAGAGTTTACAGCTAATTTCCCAGGACAGACTGTCTGCAACGACAATGTCCCAGCTTCTGGTAAGCACAGAAACTGCAGTTCTGTGCTGTGTGGGCTCAGTGCTTTACACCAAACACCAGATGAGGAAGATTCTCTTGTGCTCCTCAAGCTCCCCCTGCTTTTCATTCTGTGATTCTCTGGCTCAGCTTCAATGAGCCAGACAGTTAACTTAAGTGTGTTTCCTCATCTTGTAACATTCAGTGGCTAGGATGTTTTAGTGCTAACAAACTGAATAGGTGGGGCAGTGGGGGTGTAAAGGTATCATCTTCCTTCTCTGCTGAAAGAACTGTGTTCTCAGGGATCAGAATATGAAAACTAGACAATACCGCAAGACTGTCACTAGATAAAATAAGATGAATTAAAGGAGAGAACTGGGGTTCAGATTCTGATCTTGAGACTGATTTATATAGATGCTGTTCAAGAAAATCTGAAGTAAAAGGAAAACCAGACTTAAAATATTAAGTCTCTCCCTATTGTTTGTGGGCTTTTGTTTGTCATAGTTTTTATATTCATCCCAATAATGATGCAAACACACTATTAAAAATGACTTGCTGTAAAACTCTGTGTGTACTAGGTTAAAGTTAATCCTGCAAGAGATTTATTCCTCCTTTTTCACGCATGCTGGAGTAATCTGCCCTGTCTTCCTCAAAACTATTCTCTCACTTCCATCAGTGTTAGGACTACAAACAACAGCAGCAGCTTATTTATTAAATTTCACAGGCCAAGTTAATGCATATTTCTGCAGTTCTAATTGCTTTTCTACAGTTGCTTGCACAAATCACAGAACAGGCTTTTAGAAATGTAGTTTTACTAACCACTAAACCATGTTGTTTGGTTCCTACTCTTCCTATGCACCAACATCTTTGACTGAAAAAGAGAGAAAATTATTTTCATTTTCCTTAAGTGTTTTAAATTTCACCTGCTGGATCTAACATGTGATGCAAAGTGACAGTCATGCAGCTTCTTGTGTCAGTACCTGACAATTCCTGCTAAGCAGTAAAAGACTACTTGTGACTGAGAGGGAAATGTCTATACCGGATTATTAACTCTGTGCTCTTGTGGCATTAAAATATATGAGGATAGCACAATAGGAAATGAACTATGAGGAAATGAGCAACTTCTTATTCAGCACAGGACACATATGATGTAAAACAAAGTGTCAACAGCAGCTGATGGCTCCCAATGTTTCTTAACTTCAGTCTAACTACATTCATGTCAGCACTGGAAAGATATTTGTTCAAAATTTCACCAGTGCACATATAACTTCTGGGAGATCTAAGGAACTACCTTACACAACTGTTCATCTTATTGACAGTTCTCATTCAGAACTTAATCCTGCAGCCCTTCCTAAACATTATATATGTACAACTGCAAGGACTGCACACCTAATGGTACTCTCTACACCCAAGCTCCAGGTCCTTTTGGCAAAAGTGACAGACCACTTCTAACTTCCACTGTGCTCTGATTCTGGTTTACAAGAGCTCTCTCAGGTAAGAAACTTCTCTGGACCATAGAAAGGCAACCAAACAGTACCATTCCGTTCTCACCCAGAGCTTCCAGAGCAGGGACATACACCATGGGCTCAGAGGAGGCACAGGCGTGTCTGAAGGCGGCAGGCTGTGCTTTGGAATGCGACACTCCAGCCCTTCTGGGATTCTGCAGTGGGCCATACTGATTCCTGGCTACCTCCTGAACTCAGGGAAGAGACCTGCAGTAGTACAAAACCACCTTGATGTCCACCTATAATTTTCTTCTGAAAAGCCTCTTAAATCCACAGACCTCTACATTTATAAACGACCCACAGTTTTTCTCCAGATGATTACTATTTATAAATTTATACCTCTGACATATTTGATTTTGTACCGCCTGTACATTTTGTACAATCCAATTCTTCAGAAGAGTTGGGTTTTTTTTCTTCAAAGATAAAATAAGCCAGCTCTGAAGTTTTATCAGATATGCAAACAGCACTTAGACTGTGGGTTTTTTCCCTCTCCTTTCAAATTCAGCAGGACTGCAAACACTTTACTATTGAAGTATTTTTTTCCAACAACTACTCCCACTGAATTATTTACTGTTGAGACATAAAAAAGCATTCAGAATATCTGTAATTTACTGGAGGAGAAAAAGTCTGAATTAAATGGTCTGTGTTTTGTAGCTTGATCGTGCTGGCTCGAGATAATTTCAGGGCAAGATTCATTACTGCCTGGTGCTCCTTTGGGCTGGTGAAACGAATATCCACATACGGTTTGGTTTAAAATAAAGTTTTGGTGATCCTATACAAACCACAGTCTTTCAGCACTGCACCTTGCTGCCTTCTCAAAACCCACTGATGCATACAAAGAATGCTTCTGTAGCATTTCACCTTTCTCATCGCAATCCCTGATGTGGTACTTAGGCAAGAAGGAATTCTCAGGGGAAGATTCGTCCAGCAGCTGAATGTGATGAACAACCACGCAGTCTGTGTTTCGAACAACGAACATAAATGCTGTGGTACTTAACTTAGAGGAGTGCCTGTCCACAGAAATTACTTCAGAGATCTAACTTATAGAGCAAGAGCGGGATTCAGTTCTCCTGACATATTTGTCTAGATATCTTTTAGAGCCAATGGAGAGAAACAGGCTTTTCTGCGTTATGATTCATTCATCTGTTTTATTACCCCTTTGGATGAGATGAATCTCACCTTAAAAGTGCCTCCTTCTCTCCATGGACTGGAAATGGTTTCTATATGACCAGCTCACTTTTTAAACATTAGAAGAATTCCCACCCCATTTGTCTTCCCCTGGAAACAAGCAGAACTAGGCCCCTTCAACTTGAATTCAACCAACCAGTACAATGAGCAGGGGACTACCTAAAGCTACCACTGCTGTGTTTGACATCACAGCCCCCTCTAGTTCTTATGCTGTACCTCCTTTGTAGTTTTAGTTTGAATACAAAGCATACTTTTGAAGTGATTCCCACAATCATCCCCAACTAACTACTGAGCTTTGATTTGCTTCATGAAACAGGCACCTTCCTCCACTGATGGTTCACAGCCAAGAACTGTTTCTCACACACAGATGCCTATGCCACTAGCCACTCATCGCCTATACTGTTTTATGGCTAGCATACCTAGCACAGTTCTGGTCCAGACCAGCTAGCCTTTTTTTTTTTTATACACAGCTGGGAGATGGCATGTGCCAGAGGTTGTCTCCAGCAGGCAGCATGGAGGCAGACAGCTTGGAGGCAGACAGGCATCTTCTGTGGGGGAAGAGTGCTCTGGCATGTGGCTGACAGCCATAATATGCCACACATCTCTGAAGTCAGAAAAGCCTTGACCTGTTTTACTTACTGCAACAAACATGACCTTAGCAACTACAACACTCTACAAGGATAAGGGAGAAATTGTCTATGGCTGAAAGAGCTCCGCTCCTCTGTTTCAAGTAACTGCCCATTGAAAAGCCAACATAACAGAACAAGTGCCTCCTAGACTACAGGATAGTCTGTAGCCTGGTGGTTTGGTCAGCTTCTGCAGAAACAGAATCCCCTTAAACAGAGGAGGCAATCGAACCCAAGTCTCCCACATCCTAGATTAACGCATTCACCACTCACACCTTGAATAAAAAGAAATTACCACCTCTGCTGCACAAGAGTGTTTTGTGTGGCATCCAATCCTTTGGGGAGCTGGATCCAAGTGCTTTCCCAGTGAAGCTGCAAAATGACACAGGTGCAAGGGTAATTCATGGCCTTGAGGTGATAGACTGTAATGGCCAGTAACAACACAGAGTTTAATTTTCTGTTAGCCCTCCTGCTAATTCAACCCCCTGACAATTCTTACCAACTGAAGATCCCTGAGGGAACAGGCAAAGAAAAGCCTAATTCCTGGACTGTAGTTTTAGGCAAACTGTTGTCAAAACCGCTTCATGTGGTTGAGACTGACAGGCTTCCAAGCATACTGCAAAGCTAGGACTCGTTTACAGCTGTCTTTACTAAAACGTAGGGCACTTAAAAAGTTTAAGCATGCTCTAGTTATGTCAAATACAAGCTGGAGTTATCAGACTCCTGGGTTTTGGACTGAGTTTCCCTGGTCCTATCAGGGGCATCTACATTTGTCAATTTTCACCTGGCCTTCAGCACCTCTGCCTTTACTCTCCACCTGCACACGAATGGAGTGGCACTCCCTGCTACCAGAAGGCTGCTCAGGCAGTACATCACAGATCACCAGGCGAGCCATGGCACGCCATTTTCAGCGACAGCAGCACTGCAGGCCGAGTTATCGTTTCACGGCCTGCAAATAGCCTCGCGTCTGGTGACCCAGAAGTCACACAGCGACCCAGGGTGGGACTGCCAGGCCGTGGTGAGCCAAGCCTTGCAACACCTCCCTGGGGCAGAGGGAAGCAAACGCCGCCGCTCCCATCTTACCGGGAGCAATTGCCTCCTGCTGGGAACCACGCACCCACACCTCCGGGCTGCGCCTTCGCCCCCGAGCCGCCCCGTTGCCTGTCCCCTCGCCCCCCGCCGCGGGCACCCTGCCCGCCGCCTGCGGTGCCGCCTCGCCGCCCCCGCTCGCCCCCCGACCCTCAGCGACCGCCCTCGCGCTGGCCGCCAACCGCCACCCGCCAACCGCCGCCGTCACCCCTGGGACGTGCCCGGCGGAGGGGCCGCCACCGGGCCGCGGGGCCGAACCGGGCCGGCTGAGGGAGGGGCCGGAGCGGGCCCCGCAGGGGGCAGCTCCCCTCGGGGCGGGCTGGGGCGCTTCGCCCGCGCCGGCAAGAGGGGCTGCGCCCTCTGACGAGCCCGGGCGATGGGAGGCAGCGCGGCGGGGCGGGGTGACCGCCGCGGCTCTAATAAGGCCGGGGCTGGCGCTGGCCGAGGGCTGTTTGCCTCGGTGCCCCGTGCTGCCCGGCGCCCCCGCCCGCCCCCGAGCATGCAGTGCTTCCCCAGCCTGGTGCTGGCCCTCAGCTCGCTGCTGGGCGCCCTGGCGCTGCTGCAGCTCTCGCTGTACCTCCGGGTGCCGTCCCGCTATGGGAAGCACGAGGAGCGGCTGTGCCGGCCGCGGGGCCGGCTGCCGGCGCGCTGCGCCTGGTTCCTGCAGGAGCTGCCCTCCTTCCTGGTGCCCGCGCTGCTGCTGGCGCTGCGTAGCCCGCCCCGCCTCGAGCCGCTCGGCTGCCGCCTCCTCTGCTGCCTCTTCTGCTGGCACTACTTCTACAGGTACCGCCGCCGGGCAGGGCTCCCCCCGCCCCCGCCGCCTGCCCGCGGCGCCGCCCGGAGCCGCCCCGCCAGCGGTCCGCGGCGCTCCGGGGGCGAGCGGCGGCTGCGAAAAGCTGCGGCCTCCCCTCGGGAAACGGGAGAATTAATAAACCAAGGGAAGCTGCGGGAATGGGCGGTAGGGCTGGGTCTTGGTTGTAGCATCGCTGCCTGCCGTCTGTGAGACGCGGTCCTTCTAATGATCGCCAACGGGAGGGCGCGGGAGCAGCTGATCCGCGCCCCCGGGCTTTCCTCGAAACGTAGGGGCCAGTCGGGTCGGCGTCTCTCCCCCGCCCTGGCCGCCGGGGGAAGGAGCAGGTGGTACTCGGGTGCTTGGAGCAGGGGAGAGGATCTATGCTTTGGATTTTTAGCTGAAAAAAAAAAAAAAAAGAACGAGGTTTCGCTAAGCTGGAGCAAAGTTTTGGATGCAACTAATCCAAATATTATGTAAAGGAACATGCGAAGTGCTTATTGCGGGCAGGAGAAGCGCAGCACATGCGGTGCCGGGAGCCGGGCCGGCCGCCAAAGCAAGCCCTGGGAACACGCGTGAGGATGGCCCGAATGCAAAACCACTACAGCAGTGAGAGAACAAGGACTGAATGAGCCGCATTGCTGTGCAGTTAGCACAGGAAAAAAAAAAGTCACTGCAGGCTTTCCGTACCACAACACAAAAGTTGGTTCTTTGTGCTCAATTCGTCATTCTCACTTCACTACCAAAGTACCAATTTTATCTTTTTTTTTTCTTGTCTTTTTCTTTTTTAGAAACTGTCATATCCGATGTCAATGAATGCTGTAATTCTAATTAATTCTGTATTTACTAATCAGGAGCTCAGAGAAACAGTAGAGTTTTGACCCACTGTTGGTGATAACTTTGAAGTGACATAGCTCTACAATTGTCACCTAGTTCTGCAGTGAGTGGGACTGGGTTCTGGAGTATATCACCGGAATATATCTTCTGACATATTGAGCTGAGAGTGTTTTATCTTCTGTTCCACTTCCATTTTCTATGGAGTTCTTTCATGAGGAATTTGACTTTGGTTCTCTGTTCATGGGGAAAAAATGGCTTTTCACAAATGGCAAGTGCATGTGACAACGTTATGCCATTATGCAGTAAAGAGCTATGTAGCTTCTGAGGCAAAACTTTTTCTGACTTGGTTTGCCATTTTTTACCCCAATTTCTATCTCTACTTTTTATTTTGCTTCCTAGAAATAGAAAACATTCATGTAAAAATTGGTCAGAAATTATTATTTGCAACTCAACCAAAATCACTATGTTGAAAATCCATCTGCAGTATCTCTACAGACAGCTTAGGGATAGAAACTCTAGGCTGTTGTAGATAATTTAAAACAGAATGGTTTAAAGTGCTAAACCACTATATTAGATATATATTCATTATTACTAATACTGTCTTTTCTTTGCTGCACTAAGTCAGCTGGTGGTCACTACCTATAACTAGCTCCCAGAAAGCTAGATGTATTAATTATATGTAGTTATACTAAATTTAATTTAATGCATTCTGCTATTCTCAAGAATTTCTGATCATTTCAGAAACACAGAAATCAACGAGCACCACTAGACCACTGAAAGAAATGTTACCCTACCAGTAGGTAGGTAGTCAGTAGCTTCTTTTTCAACATTACTGCTAGACAGGCAGAAGCACTGTGTTTTCATACATTTTCTTTCTCAAATAATTTGGGGATCTTCTCATCTGTGGCTGGAGTATGCTTTTTCTCTTGTAAAAATAAAAGCCCTCATTGTAACCAAGTCTGTATAACAAACAAGTTTGCTTCTAATACTGCATGTTTCTCCAGTATTTTTCTTACAATGTGCAGCCTCTTCTTATGCAAGCCATTCTGAGATTCTACTGAATAAATCAATATTTGAAATGTTGTATTAAATGTTAGTGTTCTATTATGTAAAAGAGCAAAAACATCAGAAATTAGGATTTTTTCTGGGTGTCACCTGATGTTCTGGGACAGGCAGGTTCTTTGAGGGATCCTTGGTAGAATGACCAATGGCCACAGGGTTGTGATTGTAATTTTAACAATCAGCATACCTTATTGTTATCAACAATTTCTAGCAGTTAGCATAGCTTATTGTTACACAGAATTTTTAGCAATTAGCATAGCTTACAGTTAAACAGAATTTCTAATAATTTGCGTAGATTTCTTATTATCTAGAATTTTTATTTACCTAGAATTTTTAACCACCTGGACCCTCTGCAGATTGCGTCAAATTCTTAATGATCAGCACATGATACAGTATTTGTAATCTAGACTCAGACTTTACCTAAAAGAACACAAGTTACTCACTCAGTCCTCGGAGGAAGAAGACACCTAACTACCCAGGGATCACAGGGTTTGCCGTCCAGCAGCAGTTCCCGTCTAAGCCCACTTGCAGCTGCTGGATTTTATAGGCAGTATCTCATGTGCTGTTACGCTTCCCTGTTCCATAACGGGTGCCACCACATCCTGGCGACAATGCTGGTGGGCAAACCGTCTTACTGCAATGTTGAAAAAGGGGTAGAAAGAAGTGGGGGGTGATATGTGATCAGTGCACTTACATATTATGGCTGTTTGCCTTATAAAATGGCATTGGTTATGCTAACCATGTTATGAGGGGTTAGGAGCAGGGGGTACTGGTCACACTGGGTTGGGCATTTCATCAGCATATAGCATTTGAAAAGATGTTCAGTACTTTGATGTAACAGCCAGACTTTATCTTGATATTTTTTCAATTTATTATCTTTACCAGAAATAATCTAACAACAGATTTAAATAGTTCTGTAATTAAGCTTGACTGCAAGGATAATGAGTGAAACATACGATTGATCAATAATAAAATTACATTTACTTAATGGATGTAGCCTACTGCAGTTTTTCTGACTTTAAAATTTTGAAATTAATAAAGCTGTTCCACTTTTAATTATAAATATATTTTGTTAATCTACTCCTACTTTTACTACTGATCATCTGAGACCTGTATTTAAGCATTCCTTTATGTTTTTATGAAACAGAGAAAAGTTTCTTCATATATTGTTGCATAATTTAGTGACTTCTTTCTCTCCACAGGGAAGCTTTTATCATTCCTAATTTTGTCTCATCTATTACACCAAACATGCATGCAGAAGGGAAGTTTTGATTAGAGGTATGCTCAGAAGGATAATATAGTCCATAATGGAGAAACATAGATTTTTAAAGGACCGCTATGCTAGCTATTCCGCCTTACTATGTGTTATGACCAGCTGGGCTGCCCCAGTAGCTTGTGTTTGACTGAAACATATATTTCGGAGTAACTTCAAGTCTTGATCTGAAGACCCCAGAAGATGGAGGATCCATCATTTTCTATGGAGAATCCACTGTTTTCTTTGGTAGTGTAGTTGTCTGAACTCTTTCATTATCACTTAAACAATGTGTTTAAAATGTCTTGCTTGAATTTGATTAGCCTCGATTTCTTCCCAGTGGTGCTTACTATTTCTCACTCTGTGCTAATTTAAAGTACTCCTTAGTATCCTTCAGTATTTTCTTACCATGATATCACTTATACAGTAATCAGATCATCTTTCAATTTTCTTGCACAGAGCTGTCAGGTCCTCCATCTGCACCAGTGTGATCCAGATAATGTAGGAGCACATGATCATATTTCTGATGAATTAGCTACTGCACATGATATGGTGTTTATGCTGGTTTTATGTTTTTATGGTGGATTTATGCCAGACATTACCTGATCTGACAGAGAGTTGGAGTGGTGCAGACACATGATACTTCATCCAGCATGAAGCTGGTCAGGATAAAATTACCTTTTCATAAATTTAGGAACAGGTTTAAACCAGCAAAATTGTCCTGCTTTTGCACATGGTGTCAAGTAGCTGCAACATTTTTTATTTGATCTGAGGTATCCTAAACCAGATTTATCATGTTACTGAACCACAGCTGAAGGCCCTCAATGCAAGACATTTTTTTTCCCCTCAGCACTCAGATAATTTCTATGGCTTTTCCCCTCTCTTTTCCTACATCCATTTTAAAATGAAGACATCAGTGCTGGATGTAGAATACAGTACCAGAGTTGTAGTAGCGTATCTAGAGACAACGTCACCTTCCTGTTCTCATATGCTACTTCCATGCTTACAAATCAGAAGAGTGCTTTTTGTTTTGGAGTCACACTAGGGAGACAGACCTGTGTTTCCAGGCTAGATTGAGCACCCTGGAGCTGGTGTAACCACGATTGTAACCAAGGTTACAATCTACCACTGCTTAGGAATGGTTGTGTTTGTATGACTGCATTTCTTTGATTTTAAAGTAACTTTTCTGTATGGGCTTAGTGCTCAGTAATGCTGTTCTACCCACATTGATGTTCACCGCTTGTCTAGCATTTGTGTCATGTGCCAGCTTTATCAGTGGTACTTTTGTATTTATTGTCAGGTCATTGAGGAATATGCTGTGTTGTAAGGACCACTCTAATCCTTTTCTGGAAACTCCCTGGGTTATTGCCGATGGCTCTTCATTGACAGGACTTTGTAGGACCTCTCTGCTTGCTCGGTGGAGCCCTGTGAGGCAGGTCTGGCAGGCGGTGTGCTCCCATCTAGCCCACTGCTGAAAGAGAAGAGAGATGGTCATCTGAGTACCAACTGCTGGCCAAAGAGCCAACCCTCCCCTAGCGCAGTCTGATACAAAGATTTGCTGCCCGAGAGTATACAAGAGGGAGGTGGCTGGAGCCAGGAGACCTTCCCCCGTCCCACCTTGGCAAAAGGAGCAGCAGTCTAGCCGTCCGTGGTGAACTGTGACAGCAGTACGCTCTCCATCTTTCTCTGCCACCACTAGGCAGCAGCCTCTCTCTTTGTGGCAAGCACAAGATGGTGCGTTCCCTGAGGCTTTCATGAAGGGCTAAAGGCAGACTGCTACTGCTGCTGAGGGGAGGAAAGGGAAGGGAGGAATCCCCAATCCCACCCCCTGCCTCTGTGTCTGCTATTCTTAGTTAGTCAGCTCTTCATCTCTCAATGTGCGCTTTATTACCGCAGCATGGTGTGAATTTAATCAAATCCAAGTGCTCTATGGTGCTAAGGCAAACATCCTATAAAAATCTGAATTTATCACATCTGTTTTAGGTAAGCTTATAGCTTCTTCACTTTCATAAGGTAGGGCCTGTGACGGTAGGGCCTCCAAAACTGATGCAGTGGGAAGGCAGAGAAAAGGAGGAAAAAAGTGAGAAAAGCATTGAATGCCAAGTCTGCCATCTGTATATGCAATCTCTCTGGAAAGCTGGCCATGAGCTGAAAATGATGAGTGGCGTAAGATGTGTGTACAGGAATACTTCTTGTGATAAATGACTTACAAAGTATTTTGCTTTGAAATGTAGTTTGTAATACAGGCTTTCCTGCTAGAGGGGCTGTGCTAGTTAAGGAATACAGTGAGAATGCCAGCTGAAGCCTTCAGGTGGCGAGGAGAAGCCTGTTTGAATCACAGAATCATAGAATACCAGCTTGGAAGGGACCTCAGGGATCATCTAGTCCAACCTTTCTTGGCAAAAGCGCAGTCTAGACGAGATGGCCCAATACCCTGTCCAGCTGAATCTTAAAAGTGTGCAATGTTAGGGAATCCACCATTTCCCTGGGGAGATTATTCCAATGGCTGATTGTTATTGTTCTCATTGTGAAAAATTTTCCTCTTGTGTCCCATCGGAACTTCCCCGGGAGTAACTTGTACCCATTACCCCTCATCTTTTCCATGTGACCCCTTGTAAAAAGGGAGCCTCCATCTTCTTTGTAGCCACCCTTTAATACCGGAACATGGTGATAAAGTCTCCCCTAAGCCTTCTTTTCTCAAGGCTGAACAAACACAGTTCTCTCTGCCTTTCCTCATATGGCAGGCTTCCCAGTCCTTTGATCATCTTTGTGGCCCTTCTCTGGACCCTCTCCAGCCTGTCCACATCTTTTTTGCATAGTGGAGACCAAAACTGAACACAGTATTCCAGGTGGGGCCTGTCAAGCGCTGAGTAGAGTGGGATAATGACTTCTTTATCTCTGCTGGTGATGCCCTTGTTGATGAAACCCAGCATCCTGTTGGCTTGCTTTGCCGCAGCAGCACACTGTTCAGTCGTATTGAACTTGCTGTCCATGGGTGCAAGTGGGTCCATTTCGACAGAGCTGCTCCCCAGCCGGGTAGATCCCAGCCTGTGCTGCACTCCTGGATTATGTTTTCCCAGGGGAAAAGATAGCTTGGGCACCAATACTTTTCGCTTGCACCCCCAGGGCTTTGTAGTCTTCCTTGATTCTGCCCAGGGTCTGGCTTGCGGTGTCATTCGTGCCCACATGAAAGAGTTTGCTGCATTTTCATTTTGCAGTCCAGCTTCAAAAAACAAAGGTGGGAAACAAAATACAAGATGATGAGAGGAAGCCATCACAATCAAATTCCATATAAACCTTAATGCTGCATTTCTCCTAGAAGTGAGAAAGACAGAGTGGCGAGGGAGCAGACGAGATGCCACCATGCACAGTGGTGGGGGGAAAGGCCTTGTCTCACTGACCATCAAAGCTGATCCTGAAGATACTGGTGTAAAAGACACGGTGCCGCATTTGTCCCCGACTCTGCTGCCCATAGTAGCTGAGGCACCAGCAATTTAAAGAGGCATTTTAATTTCAAATACCACCTAGAATTACATTTAGTTATTTATTTTCTTCTCTTGCAACTTTGTTTCCAATCAGAAACATAATCTTTTACTCTGTCAGTATATATAAAAAAAAAATTGCTGTTTTCATTTCTGCAGTGCACTCAGGTAAATTTGACAGACATTAAGTACGCTGCTCTTTCAGACACATCTGGGTTCCCCAGACCCCTTTTGGCTGCAGGTCACCCATCTGGTGTGCCTGTTCTTGGTGTTCTACAAATTGACATCTTTCTAAAAAGATCAGGGAAAGCAGGCTTTCATGGCAAAAGAATGGGAAACCAGAAGCATTTGAAAACAATATCTCTGCATAAGTTTTTTACACTTCCTTTGACCAATTCCTCTCTTTCCAAAACTAAGTTGAGGGGAGAAAGAAAAAGACTCTCCCTCTCCCCAGGCTCTGGAGAATGTGGCTCATATAGTCCCCTTTTTAAGCCCACCTGTACTGCCTGGTTGGTCAGGTGGGTGCAGCATTTACCTGGACATGCTGGTCATTTTTTCATGTAGGTGTGCCTACTTGCGCTCAGTGAGAAAAGCAGCTCAGGCCTCCAGAGAAATGCAGGTGGATGCAGGCCCCAAAAGAGTAAGTAATTTATAAATTAGTTTGCTCATAATTTTTAGAGGTATTTTGTATTGGCTCAGAGGCGTTTTAGTTATGTTTTTTTGAAACACAAAGTGGATAAACAGAGAGATTAGATTAAGTTTGAAGTATATCTATATATTTCTAAGTGGTACTCTCCTTGCTAATAGTGAATATAATCAGACCATATAATAACCACCAGATTCAATCCAGAGATTTTTTTTTTTCCCCCCATACAAATAGTTATTTTACTCTTTTGTCTTAGAAAATCACCATCATTAAGTGTCAATAACTAAAGACGTTTTCATTATTGGCCTCATGAAACCTCTACCATTGATCTCCCAATACGCAACATGCAGGTATTTGACAAGTAACAAATCCTGTTCTCTGTTTTGCTTCACCTCGACGCTTTGCAATAGCCCCTAACCAGATTCCTTTTGGCTTTCACCAGCTACACAGTAATACATTTGTGTCCTCTCTCCTGCCGTTTGGACTTACCAGTAACTCTAGATCTGGTAGCGATATCCCTAACAGAGGCTGGCCATTCGCTCTCCCTCTTTCACGCGTTCTTTGCTCCCCAGCCGATGAGTTTAACTTTTTGCAATTCATCCTTGTGAGTTTCAGTAATACTAGTATCTAATTTCTTCTCTTCAGTGAAAATACTAGATTCATTGCTATTTTTACTCAGGTTCCTCAAGTTAATGTATGAATAGTCAACAAAAATATCTCTTTGTATGCTTTGCCACAAGAAGTGTAAATTGTTCCTGTACCCAGTGCTGGTGTGGAGTTTGCTTCCTTGCAGTCTCCTGTAGCATTATTAAATACCTTCCTAATTATGCTCTCATAATAGAATACTAGCTGATTGCCTTCCTAATTATTAGCACAAATAATCCTATCTATACATTCTTTTCCCATTGGGAAGTGGGCTAACATTACAGAAACCTATAGTTTTTGCCCAGCCCAAAGTGTACCCACATAATTTTTCCTTTTATCTCTTGGACTCGAAGAATTTCTGCAGAAGTAACTTAGGACTTTTATCTTTCTTCACTTCTTTTCAAGACAACATGCCTGTTAACAGTATATTTCTATCTGATGCCAATTCATTTGTGCTATTTTGTCATTATCAGGCAACTTTACAATCCTTTATGGTTTTGTATTTATACTCCAGGTTTTCTTCCCAGATAGGCATTATTGTGTGCCATGCTCCTGCTCTACATTCCCCGTCATACCCACCGCTCCTACTGTGCCACCTAAGGCTGTAATTCCCTAATTTGGTTGTTCAAGAAGATTTTGTATGCCTGTGTGCTGCACAGTATTACAATTCTTGATTCCAGACAACATTTGTTGTCTTGCAGTCAGTCCACTGGCCTGAGCTCCATACACGGAATGTCTGTTCTGTCCTCCAGAAGTAAAGGGAAGCACAGTACACACAGAGCAGGTCACAGAAGTTTTTTCTCTTTGTTCCATCTCTGCTACCTGGAGCAGGGCCATAGCTAAAGGGGTATTCATATTTGCTCTGAAACTTCTCTGTCACTCCTATTTGCCTGTCACTGATAAATATACAAAGGCTTGGTGGGTGCTCAGTCCCAGCTGCTCTGCTGACAGCTGTTCAAAGTGCAGTGCCAGGGCAGAGACCTGAAGTCTCAGCCATGAGGCTGTCACCAAGGCACAAGTAGGTCCCTCTGATCTCACCTATGCGAGGTTTGGGCCCAGTGAGGAAGTTACAACACTTGATATCCTGGGAGTTTAAAGCCTTTTTGGAAGTTACATTCTGAGCACTGAACACTTTCTGGCTTTGATAAGACTGATGAGGATGTGAAGATCTGGATTTGCGTTACCGGATTCCTGCTGTTGATATTGGAAAAGCGTGTTTATAAAGGGCTATACTAAGACAAGAGAGAGAAAAGATTAAATTATATACAGAAGTTTCAGTAAATGTTTTTACTTAAAAATAATAATGCTTTTACCAAACAAGGAAATTTCTTGTTTTAATCATGGGATGTCTGTAGTATTCCATTATCAGGGCTGCTTTTTTAAGTAGGAAATAAAAAACAAGGGAAAAGTGTTAAGATTCATTCCATATGCACAGTGGGAAATTTGTTATTGCTTGCTCTTTCAAGGTCCACAAGTGTATTTTTTTGATTTCTTAACATAAGAGAGGCAGCCATTATGGGGGGAGGTAGCACCTTTTTATTGAGCCAATAAATACAGTTTGACAAAAGGACAAATTTTCACAAGCCCCTTTGTGTACTCAAAAGCTTATACAATTAGGTAATTTCTAAGTTTTGGGGAGCTCACTTAAGAATAAAAATTTATGAAATAACTTCCATGCCAGACACTGCACCTATTTCCCCTGGTGTAAGTTATATTCTTGGTATTTCCTTCAAAATTAAAGTAATTTTGGTCAAGAAGAATTATAATAAAGAAATACTTTCAAACTGTAAGTCAAGAGGCTATTCTTAAGTTACACACCTTGAAGTATCCTACTCTCCCTCTAGATGTTGATTTAAATGTGGCAGGTGAATTGATCGGTAGGGTGATCCTTACTGAATTTGGTCAAATAATTAAATTCATGTATATCTACATCCATTTGAACAGAAGAGCTGTGTTAATTTTTGCTGACCACTCAGCTGACATTGTAATTATTTTTGGAATATCTCATAGCTACAACAATAGCAATGAAATTATTTCGTTAAAAGTATTTAATACTAAAACTAGGTTAAAATATTCAGTGCAGGAAGATGGGAAAACTCAACTGATAAGAAGAAAAATGTATATATTTTTCTATAGATCCAAATTCATTTTAAGACCCAGCTAAATTCTATCTAGCTGTGAACTTTAGAAACATCAGTTGCTACCATATTAATACCTAAGGATGAGGAGAAAGTTTCACCATTCTTAGAAAGGCGCATCAAAATGTGACCTGCAATAACAATGAAAAAAGGTCACATTTGAAGGAAGTTGTTTTTGACCTCTTCCTTCCTAATTACTCTTTATAAACATGTAATAGAGTAGCAACACCCACAGTTAACTTTTGTGATATATAAGACACCATTTTGCTTATAACTGTGCTAGAGTTCACCAACTTAATCCAACACTTTCCATGCTGGGAGACTGCCTCCCAGAAATGTCTTTAGAAAGTGTCACTGTATCAAGGCTGTCTGCAGAGAGATGTGTTGTCTACTAGAGAAAGAGGGTTTGCCTATCAGAGATGTTAAGGAGCAGATCAATTCCCAGGCAGGACTATGCTGGAGCAGATCCTGGGGCAGAGTGACAGTCTGCAGCACTTTGACGTACTGGTGAAGAAGGGCTGGGCGGCTTTCCTAGAAAGCCAAATCCCCTTGAGCTAGGCCGCCATGTCATCACTTGGTATGGGGCAGGAAGGCTAACGAGAGCTCTGAATAAGCTAGCTAGGCTACTCAAAGCAGTCTAGTCACATTAGCGTGGTCTCCTGCTAGAGGCACGCATCAAAAAAACTCTGAACACTGTTGTCCTAAGCAAATCTTCCAGTGACTCCTGTCACACATCTGGGGCAGGACAATCTATAAAACTTTTGATGCTCCTATAAACAATGAAGGAGAGGGAAAAAGCCATTGTATTTACATTATGTGTTCATGCTTTAAAACTTGGCCTGGGCTAAGGTTACTGAAGTGTAGAGATGTGTCTCTAGCTGTTCCCAGGAAAAGCAATTTAAACTTGGCGGAGTTGTTTCTGAGAAATGCGTTTGTATCTGTTCAAACATCAAGTTTGTCAGCTAACATCTTCAGAGTCTGCCCATGCAGAGCAGTTCCTTTGGTTCATCTGAGGCTGTAAGCAGGACCAAAGTGTGTAAGCCTGCAATCCAGCCAAGAACTGTCCGGGCCGGCACTGGAGGGGCAGAAAAGGACTTTTTGATGCATTTCTGGCTGGTAGGGTACTCAACAGGGAAGAAGTGGTCTCCTAGTTGGAGTCCTGGCAGCATGGATTAGGAAAATACAAGTTGTCTTGAATGCAGAGAAATAAAAAAACACAGTCAGGGCTAGAAGGTGGGAAGAGATAAAAAGGTAAGCTAGCACAGAGTAGCATAGGAAGGGACAAGTAGGAGAATTGTTAAAAACACAGCAGAAGGTGGGGCAGGAGTGAGAAGAAATGGAAGGGAAAAGGAGATGATGTGAGAGGGCAGAATCAGGATAAATCCAAGGATCACAGACACTTTCTGTGTGTTGAGTGTTTCAATTGGCAACTTTCAGTGTTAGGAAATCTTTTGACACATTGGGAGGGAGCAAAGATGTCTGTGACTCAGAGTCAGCCCATGGTAGCGGTTTTCCTTACAAAAAAAAAAGAAAATATTAAATCCTCTGATCATTTTAATGTGAGCACAAACTTAGGACCTGACCTGGCCATGTCCAATTCTGTTCCTCTCTGTGTGTATGTACTGCCACAGATGCCATGAGGTCATACAGGTTCAGAAGAATTTGGATTACTACTTTTCCAAATGTAAGACATTTCAACCAATGTTCTTCAAAATGTGAGCCTAAGGATTTAGAAATTATAATTTTCAGCTTTAACATTTTTTACCATTTTGGAAGAAAATGTATTTCTTCAGTGTTTCTGACCATTTCAGTTATGAAGAAGACTTTCCGAACACACAACAGGTCTAAACTGCTGCAGAGGTTTATTGCTGAATCTTTCAGTTTCTTAGAGCAATTCTTTGCATAGTAACACGTAAGGAAGAAGATGACCCGGTGCTGCACTTCTGAACTCTGTGGACTGTGGTGCAACGGCCAAAAATCCTTCTACCATTACCCTGCTACATGGTGAAGGAAGACTCTCAGCAGAGGCAGAACTTAGAACTGGTTTTGACAGGAGCATCTATAAAACAGAGCTAGAGAGAAGCTGCTTTAGTTTACAACCTCAGTTTTCTCACAGATTTTTTTTTTTACAGCAACACATAGCTTACAATCTCAAACTACTTCATGTAGCAGAATAAATAACCCAGATGTGTCAAGTCTCATGTGCTGAGGGTGAGACTCCTGCAGCTGGCTGTCACCTCATGCACCCATGTCCTTAGGTGTGTATCTCAGTCTCCTGTAGCCCCAAAGCATCGCTCCTGCTCTGTGACCCCTTCTGCCAGACATGGCTGCTTGGGCCGACCAGCGAAGCACCTGGGAGCCTGCTCGTTGTGTGAGGGAGCAGTGAGCATGCTGCCTCTGACTCTGAACCCAGGTGCCCGAGGATGGACATGCTCCCCAGCTAGAGACTGGCACTGGAAACCCTCCACCACCAGGTATCTGGCCTGTTCCTCCCTCATGCAAACCAATTGCATGGGCACTTGGGAGAGAGGACGCCCAGGAGATCTGCACCTCCCCTGATGTCCACAGGTGCCCGGCGTTGCTCTGAAACAAACAGCCAGCTTCTGTTGCAGCAACTGGGTAGATGAATGCTGTTATATGTCCCAGTTATGCAAAGAGTTTGTAGTTTATTGAAACGTGACACTACGGAGGCAGTGCAAAGCCAATGGAATGTAGAATAATGTAGGAAGCGTGTTGCATTTTCATGTACAGGTCAATATAAACCATACTAATCCTGTGTCATTGCTGAGTCCTTTCCAGCTACAGGATCCAGAAAAGCTGCTGCAGAGGGAACAAAGACCTGTTAGGAAACCCAAGAGGAGCAATCCTGTTGCTAAAGGTACACAGCTATAACTGCAAAGGGAGAGGGACAAAGGTGAAAGAACTAAAATAAAGAGAGGCAGAGTGCAGTGGTAGGGCAGTGAGAGGGACAACTCCTAACTGGAAAAAAAGCACATGAAGAGCCATAAAGGAGGTGAGAATCTAAAGAAGGAAGGACAAAGAAAGGACAAAGTCAGGAAGGCTGGAAGAGCAATATGGAGACAGAGCAGGAGTTTAGGCATAAAAGAGGAAAAGAAGGAATTGCTAGAGTGGAAAAAGCCAGCTAAAAGTATTTTAAAGGCTATTAGCAATATGTCTTGCAACTCTAGTTGCAACTCTAAAGTCTAGTGTACGTTGGTCGGGTACAACCTGACCAAGATTTAGCTTCGGAGAGGGATAGCTTACCAAATCTCTGGCTTCCTTTGGTCATTTCTCAGCCCCAGGTGAACCACTTATGGAAAATAATTACACTTTTTCTAAGTGCAGTTGTAAGAGCACAAATTTGTGCATCGTTGGATTTTGTACCATTTTTAATGTAGATGCATCCTTTTGTTCTGCTCACACTCTCAGCCTCTGTGAACTCTTTGAACTCTCTGCTCCAGTGGACAGTGAGCTTTTTGAAGTGCATAGCATAGTGTCTGGTTAAGTTACTCTGGCACACATTTTATGCTTTTGGCAGACACCCACAGTTTAGCAATAGGAACAAAGTAATCTGTCTTCATAAATACCAAGTGGTTATTCCTGGAGAAGAAAAGTGAGGTACCTTGCTGAAATGTATGCTTTTGCTGGCTAAGCCTTTGACACACCATTGCTTAGATAAAACAACAAACATTCTCATAATCTGAAAGCACTGCTGCCCTTTAGATACTATCAAGTAGTAGAGGTAAGCATGAAGTACTGTGAGATCTGCACGTCATCACCACAATCCATCTAGTCGTGTTGACCCTTGTTCTGTCCTCTAATCCTCATACAAGTATAAATCTGGACCAAGTTTATTTAGGGTTTCAGCTGAGATAACTGGACTGGCACTGAGTTCAGTCTGCAGCCTGAGCAAAAGGTTTTGCTCGTGCTAGTTTTTTTGCTCAGGTAATTCCAGATCTCGTCCATGCACCCCGGCTTCTTGTCAGAGCCTCTCCCTCACCAAGGTAGCTCC
Source organism: Pelecanoides urinatrix (assembly GCA_013400755.1). Taxonomy (NCBI): domain Eukaryota; kingdom Metazoa; phylum Chordata; class Aves; order Procellariiformes; family Procellariidae; genus Pelecanoides; species Pelecanoides urinatrix. Next base: position 151,902 of record VZTQ01005104.1, read on the forward strand.
AAGTTCCCATTCCCAGACAGTTCCTGGCCACATATAGTCCTCAATTTTCTTCTCAGGGTTTTGGCCTGTACAGATGAAATTAGCACGGGGGAGAACTCCATGAGCTCCAGTGCTCTGCAATGACCAAGCCTGCAACAGCCCAGAATTCCAATTGCTGGGTAAAATACATAGAATAAGGAAAGATGATCAGTCTGAGGACTATGTATGCCATTCCTGATGGACGTTTGTCTGGCCTGTCCTTAACAATTGCCATTGATGGAGATTCCCCCAACCCTTCAGCTAGTATGTTCCAGTGCTTTTCTGTCCTTCCCTAATGTCTAAGCTGCATTTTCTATACAGCTGTTCAGGCCTGTTACTTCTTATTGTGTTCCCGCTAGACAAGGAGAATGTTTTACTCATTTCTTCTTTCCAGCAACTTTTTATACAGTTGTACATTGTTATAATGTCTTCCACTGGTTTTCTTTAGTTAGCTTAAACAACCCTGAGTCCTTCAGTCTTTCTACACGTCACGTTTCCTAGACCACAGTTGTTTTTCTCTGGGCTGCTTCCACTTTGTCCTTGTCTTTTATAAAGTGCAGAGTTCAGCTGGACGCAGTACAGTTTAAGTTCCTATTAACGCCATGCAAAGGGGAAAGATTCCTTCAGATGTCTCCAATAGCACTCCTGTTCCCACATTACGTTTTAACATTTGCCTTTTTCACAACAGCCTGACATCATTAGCTCATGCTCAGTTTGCTACCTACCAGCACTCCCTCTACTATCCAGCCTGTTCTCCAGCTTGTCTTTGACATTTGGTCAGTCTTACCCAAGTGTAGTATTTTGCCATTGTTTTTATTGAATCAAATCTACTATGAAAGCAATATTTCAAGATTATTGTAAACTCTAGCCCTCACTCTTGGTGCGCTTAGCAGTTGTGCCAGAGTTGTGCCAGCCACAAACATTAGGAATATTATTTTTTTCCCCAGAGGCATATCATTCATGAAAAAAACCCTGAGTAGTACCAGAAAAGTCTTTTGCAGAAGCTTTCTCAAAATATCCTTCTAGTTTGATAGTGAACAATTGTTAACTATACCTTGTTATAATTTATCAGTCATTTTGCAGCCTTAAAATAACAACATCCTCTAAACCAGGAAACCCCAAGTTACTTATAAGATTGACATGTGAGACATGTTAAAAATCTTACTAAGGTCAAGACATGGGACACCTGCTGCTGCTACCATCCGTCTCCTATAATATATCCTATTTATGTCAATTCCTTCACTCAACAAATGTATTTTAAGAAAATAGGATTACCTAAGTTAAATATAGAAATGAGTTCTGTCTCCTGCTGTTGTAGATATATAGCACTCCCAGTCAAGGAGGCTGTTACAAGTATTAGTATTAGGCTTTTTAGACAAAAGGTCTGTCATGCCATACATCCTGCACTCCAGGATCCTGGCTGTGTCGTGTCTGAGGACAAACTGTGGGTCTTGTATGGGATGGTATACTGATTTCAACAGGGATCTGTACAGAGGACATATTTCCTTTGTTCTATTAGCTTCACTTTAACTTCTTTGCTTATGAAAGAGCAAAATATTTTAAAGACAAATCCCCAACTTTCCAATTATTTTTCCTAGTTTGGCAGGTAATGACAAGAAAGATATTAACAGCTGGTTCTAGGCTCTTGCATCAGTCGCCTTTGGTTATGGGCATTCAATCAATTTTTCCCAATGTTTAGTTCAGCTGTCATTCATATCTCCTTCCACATTACAAACAAAAAGGAAGAAATAAGTAGTCAGCTAATAGCAAATATAAATAAAATAATATTTTGTAATTAAGGGTATTTAAAATTTATTTGGTGTTTGTACACCAAAATGGAAACATTTGAGAAACAAATATACCAATATAAATGTATACTGAGTGTATGTAACTTGCTGATGGATTGTGAGTTGCTGATGCAGCTTTTTAATGCACCAAACCCAATAATTCTGTTCTTGGTTTCCCTTTAGAAAATGCATAATAATTGAAGTATAGGGTTTTGTTCCTATACCTGCTAAAGCCAGTAGAAAATATTAATGCTTTTCACGATTCAGTGCCTTTTCTACAAGTGACAAGGAAGAATCATTTTTAACTTGTTCAGTTTGTGTGTAATGTTGTTAGACAAGTCGTGAGACATCATGAAACCCTGAAGTTAACACACTGGATCAGAGCAGTGGTCTTTCACAGTCAATACCCTCTCTTGGCAGAAGCCAATATCAGATTATTCAAAAGAAAGTGCAGTAAAAGGTGGTCTGTTGCCCAGGGCAGCTGCTGCCTTCTGCCTCTCTTAAATGGATACTATTTATCCTCTGAAATATGAAAATGAATATGTATTCCAAACCGTTAGACTTTTCTTCTCTTTATTAAAGAACCTGCCTGTGTCTGTAACCTGTGATTATCCCCCTTCTCCCAGTCCTACCGAGCTCTTTGTTTCAATGTTGTTTCGATATTGCATTTAACAGACATTTCTTTTCATTGCATTCAAACTTACTTCCTTTCAGTATCATAAAAACTCTTGGTTACAGCTATTCAGCTCTCCCAAATAAATTCTTTCCTAATATTGTATGTTATTTTTTATCTCTAATATGTCTGTTCTCATTAATCTCCAGTCCAAATTCAGCAGCCCCAATGGTTCAGTATGGCAGTCTCTCCCATACCTCTTCTTATTTTGCCACTGAATCCTTCTGCATTTCTACTGTCTTTGCCTTAAATCAGTGCTGCCCAGACTTTCTGCTCTCCATTGCCTTTCTTCTCAAGAACTCCTCAAACCCAAGCATGGTGCCATTTGTCTCAAGGCTTCCTCAGTCCTTCTCCCATCCCTTGATCGGGCGTGTGCTTGCATCTCTTGCCCAGGAAAGATGAGTGTGCTCCTGCCAGAAGTCTTCATCCAACCCTCAACCTGCTATTGAGACCACAAAGAAAGAGTGTCCGTATGAACAGGCTTCAGGTTGGATGAATTTCATAATTAGGCCACAAAGAGCCCAAGGATTGTAGATTGAGCAAATTTTTTTAGACAGAATACTCAGAAATGGACCTGACATGACAGGTTTACTATTGTTTTATACAGCTGAATTGTAAGCTTTTCAGTAATATGTCTAGCTTTCTTGTTTCTTAAAATATAGTCATCAAAAGTTTGTCCAAAGATCTTTGGAGGAACATGGAAGTAGGATGTTTTGCACGTGGCTTGGAAAGGAGAGCTGATTCCAACTTTGTGTTAGTCATAACGAGATCTGTAAAACTGCATGATTAAAATGAAAAGGGAGTTCTCTTGCTCCCATCACAGTCACCGGACAATGATTTAAGATGAGTTTACAAACTGGGCCGTGGACCAGCAAGTGATTACAGTTATCTGATGGTCTCACACAGTCCCAGTGATTCAGGAATCGGGCACGGAGTGGCCCCCAGCCCCGGCAAGGAAGACGTGCCCTGCAGCTGGCAGTCACCCGGTGGCATGCACAGCCGCCACGCACCCTCTGCACCAGTGGGCTCCACAGGCAGCTGCAGCTAGACATCAGCTCCAGAAAAAAAGCTCAGCTCCTGAACTGACGGCCTTCCTTACATCAGGAGATGAGATACAACTGCAACACTGCAGTCGAGAGATCTGCCATCTGTCCTGTACCTGCAGTGGGTATTGCCAGAGGCTTAACAGCCAGTCGGCATTCCTGCCTGCCGGCATTGCTGGTGTGTGTGTGACCTGGGTCGTAGCTCAGATTTTGTTTCCGAGGCTGTGCCAGAACATGTCTCACTGTGCACACCTTTGTAACAAAAGGGACACAGTCCACCCTGTGCCGTACAAGTGGCTGCTAATAACCCACTTTCTCTCCTTGTTTAAAGATGCCTGGCTTGTTGACCTTTTCGGGCCACTGCAGAGTCCATAAGAGTAAGTGGGGAAGGGCAAAGCATCTCAGGGTAGGATGTTTGAGGAGAGGAATATGAGGGGTGAGGAGGCTCTACCCCGGTTTGTGATGCTGGGGCATCTGTAGACGTCATGATAAGGGAGGGTTAAAATGCTTTGTTTCACTTTTGAAAGTATTTTGGGGTGTTTTGTTTTACTTTCCCTTTGAACTAATAGCAAGATTGCCTCCTGCTTGGAACTGACATTTTAACTGGTACATTTGTTTAAACCCGATGTGGGATAACTGAAAAACTTTAAATTGGGCACAGGAAAATTAGGTGCCAGATTGTGCCCTGGTGTTAACTATACATGGAGAATAGACTTGACAGTCTTCTATAAGTATTCAATGAGAATCAGTGTAACACAACTCAAAAATAGTAAAAGTGAAAAATTATCTCAGACTGCAATCTACAAATAAACTACAGGATTGGGCTCAAAAAGAGAAAGTATGCGCAGATTTTAGCACAGACTCTTCAGCAGCAGGTGTCTTTGGGACATGTCATTTGACATCTGTAAGTCTCCAGACTAATTAGAGGCTTTGTGCAGGACATCACAGAAACCCCAGGCAGAAGTCCATCGTGTTTGTGAACATCTTGAGTCTTCATCCAAGTGGTCAGGTATGCCAAGGGTGCCAGCAGCTCCCCAGCAATGTGATTCCAGTGACAACCTATGGCAAAGACTCCTATGCTGCTAATTGTCAGTGCAAATAAAACTGGTTTGAGGTCGGTGTAGTGTTTGGACACCAATCTTTTCAACCTGTGCACAAGAGAGATCGAAACGAACTCCACCGTTTCATAGCAGGGAAGTCCTTTCAGGTCTGACTGGTCTGTAGTTCATGTAACACAAATCACGTAGTTTTGCTTATCACCTGGGGTACAGATATTTGTACAAAATAAGGAAACTGAAAGCACCCCCCTAAGAAGGGAGCTGCAGCAAAGAGTCTAGAGAGGTGTTCTCTGAGTTAGAGAGGCCTTTGGTTGAGAAGGTACCAATAAAGCGGTGAGAATTGCAGACAGCACCTCAGCAAGGAGTTTTCAGGGCTTGAGAAAAGGAAGTGCGACATGACCTCTCAACGTAGCAGGGTGTCTCTCCCCTGCAGGAGGGGCACGGCTCGCCTGCCTGCGTGACCCCTGCAACAATTGCACCCATACCCACCACTCGGCAGAGCATTTTCCAACGCACGGCCCCAGCCGGCCGTGGAGGCAGCTCGGTGTACACGTGAGCTTCGAGGGCCCTGAAGGCATCGCCCTCACGGGGGCCTGGCTGCCTGGCCTCAAGTGGGCCACCAGCCCCCCTCACCTTTTTTACGTCTGGGTGGGACAAGGGAGGAACCGGAGCTTGTGGAGCCCAGACGGTGTGGAAATGGTTCTCAGGCACCATTCAGCATGTTGGTTCATCCCCACCAGGGATGCAGGGCAGGCCCTGCCCCCCATCCTCCAAGGGGATCTGAAAAATCCCTGCAGGGACTCAGAGCAGCCCTGGTCAGGAGAAGTCCATATCTCTCTTCTGGAGGCTGGCCAGGGTCACAGGGCATTCAAATGGTGCCCAAGCACGGGTAGGACAAGCTGGGTTATGGCCAGCACCTGCCTTCAAAGGGAAAGGCACCACAACAGTCCTGCCCGCCTTTGCAACATCTCTGATTCCTAGCCCCTAGTTCATCCCAGTTAGACCCAGGAGAGGGCCTGGTGGCAGAGGGCTAGATGGGCAGATACAGCAGCAGGCTGGTGACCCACAGGGTGGGAGGGAGCCAGGTGCCCCCCAGTTGCCTCAGGTGTGAGACACCACATAAGCACTGGAAACACGTCGAGTTTCCAGACTGGAAAACGTGAGCTGGTACTATCTGACCTACTGCATCTGGGCCCCGGAGAGGAGAAGACACAGGAGCAGCATAAATGTCTCCAATTAACAAGCTGTTGGAGGAGGACTGAGAGTCCACTCTTAGTGGATGATGGTAACACTTGTGAAAAGATTTCCACCTTCTGTGGAAAGAAGAACAAACCTATAGTTTCACCCCGTTTGGGTGAGGGCCTCTGGAGTTTTCAAGGAGTTCGACTAATACCTTTAAGATGAAATTTGATGCAATGTCAAATGATTTCCTCTTCAAAACCTGTTCTTCTGGAAAATAAATGATGGAGAAGTTGATGAATAATTTATTATTCACTCATTTAAAAAGAAGCTGTTGGCAATGGTTTAGTCAGTGCCTTTGGCCAGTAAAGATAATAAAGGAATAAAGGATTAGTCATCAATACTGCACTGAAAGAAAAAGGTCAAATTTGTCATTGGTCTAAATCCAAAAGGCCAGTTTTTGTTCTGTTACTCTAAAATGGTGGCTTTCAGTCCCCCTTTGATTTTCACACTGCAAAACAATTCCAGTAGAGATGCAGACTCTTCCATGGAATATTTAAACCTATTAAATGTCCCAGCTTTATCTCCGTTGCTTTTTCAAAACCCATCAGGAATAGTTTGTGCACCCTGAAGTAGCTTTGTAGTACAAGCCGACAAGTGCTGCATTAAAACAAAGACTTAGGGCATTGTTCAGATACAGAGAAACGAATCTAGCTTCTGGATTTACAGACCCAAGGAGATTTCCTTGGAGAAGTTGCTCTGCAACAAAGATTCTTGGATGAAATCCTGACTTGGATTTTCAAAACTGCTCTGAGGTGGGATTTCAGCGATGCCAGGATTTCATTCCCTCAACAAAAACCAAGCTGATGCCTCCTGGCTCCCCTGCGATTTTACTTGTACTTTGCATCCAGGTTCTTTCTGTCCTGCATCCACCACATCCATGGTATATAGGTCTATGGCTGATTTTTGCCCTCCTGTCACTGCAGGATAAGTCACCTTTCAAGGGTCTATAACCTTTATCCTGCAACAGCAGCATCGGGAAGCACCATGGCAACAATCAACTTTGCTGGGAGCTGAGAAATGCCAGCTCATGCTAGAAACTTCTGTTTGCATCAGCTGTAAAAATTAAGAGACTCTCAAACATAACTGGTTTTGACAAAGGATAAAGCACTGCAAGTCTCACTCCAATCTGCTGTATAAATTCTCCTCCTAAACTCACTTTGTCTGGTTTGATATCATTCTCTCTTCTATACAATTTGCTTTCTCCAAGTTTCCATTTGCAAGTTTCCCTCTTTTTCTCATAGCTGTTCAGGTCCAATTTGTCAATATTACTTCATCAGGCAGGTCGGATTGCTAAATCCTCGCCTCGCCTACTCGTAATCCCAGCATCCCATTCCCGAAGGGCAAAACCAATCATTATTGGCAACATTACTCCAAAGAGCATTCCTTTCCATACTGTAATAAATATGACAAATGTGGTACCACTGTCTGAAAAATATTTTCCATACCTCTTAGGTTTCACTATATTTAGAAATATTTAGCACTTCTGCATCACAGCTGTCTTAATTGCTGGAAATCTGTCTTACCTTGCTTTGGAAAGCAGTGAATACATTAACATGTTGTCACTTGTACTCTGCTTTCAGATATGCTCAATATGATCTAATCTAGATTTATAATGTTATGACATTTTATGCCTCAGCTTGCTTAAGTTGATATGGGCAACCTAGGATGTGGCTTACTTATCAACAGTGCTCATATACTGGTATGATGAGCACCATTGAAAGCCCAAGAGGGCAAAAGAAAGAAATGAAGAGTATAGATTTTACCACATACAGAACTTAATTGGCCAGGTAAGAAAATACCTAACAAATATGAATAACTTCTCCATTTCACTCATCCCAAGGATGATATGGATTGTCCAAAGTGTCAAGAGGTATACACCCACCTGAACCAAATATATATGAAAATTAAAACTATTAAGCACGAATTATTTGCTCCTACACACATTAATGCTAGTGTTAGCACAGCTTTTGTCTAAGGAAGCCCTAGGTGCTCGAGCTGCATGGAAATCTTGGTGTTTAGCATATTAAACTTAGGGTTTTAGCTTTTCTTATTTTAAGGAAAAGCATGGAGGAGGGGCAGGGACTGGAGGCAAAGCAGCTCCCCCAGGCAGCCAACAACATTGCTCTGCCTCTGCGTCGAAGTGTCCGAGCAGAGCAGGACAGAGCTGCTGTGTGTTGGAGATGAGCGGAGGTCTCTGAGTGGAGCGGGAGAGGCTGGGAAAGGGGATTACAGCTTAGGCTATATACTGTGGGGGATGAGAGAGCCAGAGGGGTCTTGACACTGCCTTCAACTCCATCTGCCACCATGGGCTAAAGCCCTCAGATATTGGTCCTCATAGTGGGATCAGGAACGTCTTCTCCATAACAAAGCTCCTCCACAGTGCTTATGGCATAGCAACGCTCATTTGGGGAATCGATATTGTAATTGGTACTGCCCCTCGCTACTTTGGTTTGAACATCAGTATGCCCATGTGCCTCCACAGCATCCTGTGCTTGGCCCTCTGCAGCATTACAGCAAGGTTTTAAAACGAAAATGCTGTTTGTGGGCACAAGTTCCTCATTTTACCAAGAAAGCAGAAGGAAGGCAGAGGGACGTTCCCAAGGTGGCAGTGAATCTGGATGAGGTTTCTAGCTTCCCACCTTGTGTGCAATCCTGAAGGACCAGAAAAATGTGGGTGTCTGCAGTATTTCTTGTTCCCATTAGTTGCTGATCCTATTTTGTTGCAGTTGTTTTCCATTTTTTTATCTTTATTGACCTTTTTTATATTTTGTTAAAGTTCTTTTTTCCTACAGCAGAGAAATTGCAAATACAATGTTATCACGAGTAATGTCCTGACTTTGTTTTCTTATCTACCTTAGGACATTTATTTACCCCTTCTTCACTAGAGGCAGACCTTTCCCACTGCAATTGCTTTTCTTTGGCACGTTATTCTGTATCTATAATGGCTTCCTCCAGGGGTACTACCTGATTTACTGCGCTGAATATCCAAACGATTGGTGCACCGACATCAGATTTACATCAGGTAATTACAGCTGCAGGATTCCCAAGACCTAATCTCCAAGTAATTTGTAAGCATTTTGAATTATGTCCTAATCTTCACTGAACATGTGAGTCAAATCAGTTGTGATGGAAATCAGCATAAAACCTTCCTGCTGGCCCAGATAAAACAAATAAATGTGCAGTGACTTTTTTTTTCTGCGAGGCAGCCACCTTTGAAGGCATACGATGTTATGTGTCAGTCTCAAATCACCAGCCTTGTTTTACTGACACCACTCCAGAGCCTCCCGCTGCTACGGGCTGTGGAGATGCAATCTCAGGCCTCAGCTGAACAGGGATGTGCCCTCGCTCAGCCAGAAGTGTCCACCCAGCAGTGGCCATGTGCAAGTGCAAACTGTGGCTTTCTCTTCCCCGCCAGGAAGCTTTGCGCTTGATGCAGCTATTCTGACCGAGAGAGAAAAGAAGGGCAAAACCCCAGCATAAATGAGGCTTTAGAGACAAAGGGCTCTTTTTTCTTGCGTAGGGCGCTTGGGGAGATTAGAGATCATGCACAGTCTGATTATATGTTAATATGGTTCCTTTATATTCTGTGACTTAATAGCCTAGCTGAATTTCACCCTGTAAAATCCCTGAGAGAATAACTGAGCAAGAGCAGCCAGGTGGCATTACACATTTGGTGCTGCATAGAGGATGTTTTTTAAATGCATACATAGAAATGAAGATTAACATGGAGGTCTGAGGAAATGTTTTGGATATGACAAGTACAAAATAACCAAGGCACTTTCTGTACCCTGTTTCAGACTGTGGCTGCAAGTTCAGTCTTTTCAGACAGCATCACATACTAAAAATCCTGGACATTGTTTAGTAAGAGCTCCTATACCCAACAAAGAAAACACCACATCACATAATTTGCATGATAAATAAAATAGATATTTAATGAAAAACAAAAAGGAAATCAGTATTAGCAGTATGTGAAATATTAAATAAAAAACAAACAGTATATTCTTGCTCTACAGACTCTACCGACTTTCTGTTGCTACTGGAAGTGTTGAGGTTTTATCAGCACTTAGTCTTTTTTCTATATTTCATAGCACACACCACCTCTATTTCTTTCCTTGCTTCCCAGTCATTGTCAGAGGTGGTTTTCTCAGTGTCTAATGTGGCATAAAATGTAGGGCATGTCACCTGCAGAGTTTCTCGTTCAAATGTCTCTAGTTTTTCAGCTAAATGGGGTATGGTCAATGAATCATTCTGGCCAGCAGCTGTCAACATCCTTCAGCGAGGAACCGCTCCACGTGCATGCCCATAGCTCTGTCCAAGCAGCCTCGCTGGCAGTGGACTCAGCTGCGCTGAGATGTAGGTTCCCTTCCTGGCTCCGGTGATGTGCTGGATAAGTTTGTGTTCTCTGTGCTCCTCTTTCCCCAGCTGTAAAATGAGAGTAATGGTACTTGCCTGCAGCTCAGTGGTGACTCTGCAGTAACGTCCACAGCCATGGCTGGCTGCCATCAGCCAGCAGCGTCAGCTGGGTGCTTTGTGCCCCTCCTTGATGTTCAATAAATGCTGACTACAGCCAGCTGGGAAGTTCAGCTTTTTCTCACACCAGCTGAAAGTCACACCAGCTCTGGTCTCACCAACAAAACGGTGTGCTCAGGATGGTCATCGTTCTGTCCAGAGTTGCTCTCCACACTGAAGCTATCCAATGCAGGTGATCCCAGAGGACTGTGATCCCACAACTGACACAGAGCTATAGGGTTATTTGTCACCAGTCACCTACGCTTCTCCTGTTCAGCAGCCTTCTCAGTAGCAGCGCATCTTTTGACTTGAAAAAGAATCCACCCACCTCATGTTAGGTCTCCTATCTGCCGGCTCCAAAGATAAACCCTACATATGTGCTTAAGTAGGGATAACTAGGCAGAGCTGTCTTTCTGATCCATTTCTTGGATTCTTTGTTTCTTAGGCCTCCTCTTATTTCTGCTGGGAATGGGAATCAACATTCACAGTGATCTCCTGCTGCGCCAGCTGAGGAAACCCGGGGAAGTCACTTACAAGATTCCTCAAGGTATGTTCTTATCCCCTATCTCCTTGGAGAAAGTAGGGCAGCAGGACAGATAATGTTTTCTGACTGAATGCACAGCAAAGTGACAATAACAGCAGAGATGCCAGTATCGCACAGGTACTCGGTTCAGGACCCCTCTGAGCTGCAAGGACTAGTGTGAGCTGGCTGCAGACAGTCCACGAGAAGCAACAAGAGTATCCGGAAAACAGGAGCTGTGAGGAGACGTTTTAGGAAATGGGCTGAGTAATTTAGAGAAGATTGGAGGGGGACATAGAAAGAGGATTTTAACCTTGTAAAAGGCAGCTGCAAAGAAAGAAATAATCTTCTCCATGGCCAGGAAGAACAAGTAATGGACTTCTCATACTGCAAAATGGAGATTCAAAGTGTAAGCTTTAGGGGGGAAAAAATAACACCAAGGGTGCAAGATGCCGAATTTCCTTTCCGTCTCCTTCAAGGTGGGTCTTGGTGAGGAAGAGTGGCTGTGGGCCAGAGCAATGAAGCAGGAAATGTCTCGCTCTGTAGAGCAATATGGATAGGGATCCAGGAGTTTCCTGGTTTTGACTCCTTCTGCTGGCTTGTTACAGATGGTAATATCTCTCCCCCAGAGTTTCTCACCTCAAATACTTACCTGCCTCTTGTAGATGTTGTGATTAGGTAAGATGCAAAACTGAGATCCAGATTTTGCATTCCCCAGAGCTAGTGGAGTTGCAAAATATTTTTAAGGCCTGAAGAGAATTGACTAATGTTAATAATTTTAATTTAAATCTAATAATGGGCTTTCTTAAGTCCTTTACCAAATGAAAATAAATGATTGTGGAAGTGCTGGAAGCCTCTGGGTTAGAAGCACCTTTGATTCTTGTACAGGAGTCTTGCACAAGATCCTCCTTTGGCATGGCTCCACTGGCTTCAGGGCAGGGGGCTTAGGCTGCTGTTATGGGCTCTGAATAAGAAAGATAGCATATTCTGCTGCTGACTTCATGGGAAAGAACCTTCCATGTGAATGAGATGACTGTAAAAATTACATATTTTGTCTGTCGATGCAGGGGGACTGTTCACCTACGTTTCTGGAGCCAACTATTTTGGAGAAATTGTGGAATGGTTTGGTTTTGCCATAGCAACCTGGTCCCTACCAGCCTTCGCCTTTGCCTTTTTTACTCTTTGCTGCATCGGGCCACGTGCTTATCACCATCACAGGTATCAAACTGTTTCTTGCCATATGCTGCTGCTTGCTCTTGGAGTGCACTTGGCAAAATGCCAGGGAGGGGCAGAGGAGCAGGGCTGGGATTCAAGATAAAACTGAAATTTAATGCTATATACAAGAAGTGTGTCTGCTTATTTGTGACTAGGTGAAAGTTAGACAGCCGGCTGGAGCCCCTGTTGAGTCAAGTGGGCCTGATTGATAGTCATTTAAACCGACATGAGTTACATCACTGTTACTTCCACTGTGTTAAAGCTTCTTGTTACTGAGCCTTGTAAATGTGAACCTTTCCTAAGGGCTCCCTTGCAACTCTGCAGTCCTTTGGAGTAGATATGGTCCCCTGCTCTGAATTCTTGAAGTTTCTACTTTAGGTCTGTTAGAACCTTAACAGTGTTATCAGCTTTCACTTAATTAAATAATAGTTTTGGAACGCTCTTTTGCAGAGTAACACACAGAGGTTACAAAGCAAGGCAGTTTGGAGGACTTGTAAGGTTCCTCAGCTGAGCTGTATTGAAACTGTGCAGTTTCCTTGTATGTATGCAGGTTCACTCTCTTGCTTATTTTCTTTCAGGTACTATCTCAAGACATTTACGGACTATCCAAAATCAAGGAAAGCCTTGATTCCTTTTGTTTTTTAATGATTGAAATATGGACTCTGTGTTCTGTTTTTATAGGGCTTTTTTCAATTCCTGGTTTTAAGGTTAGGTCTGCCTGTAATTAATTGTACAAATGATAACCTGGGGTTGTAACAGACAAGAAGGTAATTTGGAACTGAAGTTCTTGTTTTTAATTACAGGGGAAATTGCAGATAGTTGTGGGCAAAGCGACTCCCCAGACAACACGTTTGCTTGTCAGTGGAGTTATATATGGATATATAACTGCACTGACATCAGAGAAAAAGCATTGGCTAAAAGCTGATGCAGAAAATTAGAAAGTAAGCCCATGACTTCAGAGAAAGTCTTCAGCAGCCACTCCAATTTATAGCACTTCTGCAGCTGCTTCTTCCTGCCTCCATGCCATAGCACAGGTGCCCTCACTCTGCCAGCACTGCCATGCTTTAAACCAGAGTAGGGGTTTGCTCTACTTTGTCAAGAAAATAACTCAGCCCATTATTTTTCATCTAAAAGCCAGCTTAGCTCCCAGAACCATAATGCAACAAGAGGATACTTGTGTCGGCACAAGGCTGGGAGCAGCGTGCCATGGCACAGAGGCGATGAGAAGTACGCGAGATGGAAGTATCTTAAGCTGGCACTCACAAGCACAATGTCTGTGTTCCTTCCTTAAGCAATACACTCCTCACTGTCAGATGATTAATCTTCAGCCATCAGGGGTTTTTCAAAGTGTACTTTGTTAAAGTGACTGCAGCTCCATTAGGATTTTTTTTCTCTTGCAAAACCAGAGCTCTTTTCAGAATAAAAATCTGTCCATTCAAAACCACTCAATTGTTATTCACAAAAAGACTTGAGGAGATGGTGATGTATGACAAAAATTACAACAAATAAAAAGCTTTGTGTTGAAGAAAATGTTCTCCAACAATGGCAGTACATTTTGTCTACGGATAACATTTTCAGATACTCATATTAGGAAATGATACAGAGATATTATTGAATTTTCACAAAAACACAGGATGTCTCTTCTTAATTTCAGAATATAGTTAGGAATTTTCCCAATAATGTCATTAACCCCAATAGGAAGAGACGTCCCCACGGATGCTGGTAGTTTTAGTTACCCTTTAGAGCATAAAATCCTGCTAAGAATTACGCTGAGTAGCTGGAAAGAAAAAAACCAGACCGCACATACTAAACATATTACCTGCTGCTGGAGTAACCTGATTGACTGTACGCAATTTTCTCCAAAACACAATAAAATTTATGTAAAACACAGAGCTGTGCTAGCCTATAACTCACTGTTTGCAGAAACAAATCTCTGTGGTGTTGCTTACCAAGTCCTGCTCATGCTGGCTTCTACCTTCTGGGCAAACCCTTCCTTCTTTGCTCATATTATTAATTGAGATAGACATACTAATTAAACCGTAGAGCAGAGCAGCCAGCTGAGGCGGGGTCCCATTGCATTAGTCCCTGTACAGCACACAGGAGAGCTGGACCCTTTGCCACATGTAGAGAAAGGCAAGGGAGGGACGAAATAAGGCGCAAGCAGAATTGTCGTTGCGCGGGCCGTGAGTTTCGCATCAGCACCACAAACATATTTTCCTTTTGTTTCCTTATTTAAATCCTCCATGTGGAAACACAGTGGGAAGGGGGTTGCTGGGTGTGAAGTCAGGGACAGAAAGGCTGCAGGCGACCAGGATGCCGGGTGGGAGGGAACAGCCTCTTCCCCAGGGAGCGGATGCTGAGTGTGAGCAGTGGCCGCGGTCCCCAGAGCTCCCCACCTCAGCAGCCCCTCCTTGACGATCCCTGCATGCGCTTTTTTCCCCAAAAAACCTGGCAAGTGATGAGAGAGCAAATAGCCCATGGGTGCCAGTGTTCCTAGCTGCTGTGTCCTCCATCTATATCTGAGCCAGGGGAGAGCAGGGACCAAGCTCTGCCTCACCCTATGGAGCAGAACAGGGCTTGTGCAGACTTCTCTGTCCCTCCTACCTACCTCTCCTGCCAGAACAGGACTATTCCCTGCATTTATTTCCTCTTGCTTAATATTTGCACCAGATGGACCGTTATTGCCACTGTCAGTCCCAGACCCAGATATCCACTGCAAGGAGCTGGGGATCATGGTGGGAGAACTGGTGTTGGCCGAAGGTGGGAGATGGCCTGCGTGCAGGCTGGGAGGCCCCACAGCCTGGCACCCCTGCACCAGCTGAGCACAGGGTGCCTTGAGGTGCTGGGTGCTTTGCAGGAGCAGCTCCATCCTCTCTGTCATGGGCCTTGGACATGTTGCATGAAAAAGGGCTGCAGGCCGGAAAGGAGCTTGTCTTCCTTCTGCCCCCTCCCGTGGCGTTTTTGGAGAGCAGGAGCGACACACGTGCACTTTAAACCCCCTACAAGCAACGACTGCAGTTCATTGTGATGGAGAGGAGACACAGGCTCTCCCCATGTCAACAGAAGCTGTGGGGCTGGCAGCTGCTGCCCTGCCTGCAGGGACACCAGCTTGCCCCGCTGTGCATGGCAATGCCCTGGGGCAGCACACCTGGGGCCACAACGCTCCTGAGAAATGTCGTTCATCATCCCTTATTTTTATAAGGAAAAGTATATTCCCCTTGTCTTGCAGGGAAAAAGCACAGCAGACATTTTCATATCCCTCTGCTCAAGCCTCTGGAGGCTATGTACACATATGATTTCAGAGCTGACTGTAAAGTGTTTTGAAAAGCAGCGCTTTTCTGACTTTCTTTGCAATGTCCTTTTGTTCTGCCAAAAGCTAACAGAAGTGTTCTCCGCTGGTAAGCATTTAAAATAATAGCTCATTCCTTTTTTCCCCCTTTTGCAATACTGTTTTTCTGTTTGGTTTCTTTCAATCTTTCACATTTTAGTTTTTCATTTATCTTTGAGGAACATTTATGTTTGGGTGCTGTTCCCCTGGCAAGGGCCTTCCTCAGGACAGCTCTGAGTGTTGCTGCTCTGCTAGAAAGACCTCTCTTACGTGGAGCTGATAACCCAGCCTTCATCCCTGCTGGCAGCCTGCTGGGAAAATTAATCCTTTATCCCCAGGACTCTTGTTAATTTAATTATTTTTGTATTGTTTGAGTGCTTTTTCAAAAGCTGACTTTCTGTAAACATGCACTATACTGCTGTGGTAATACCCAGATGCCTTAATCATGCATCTAACAGTTTCTTCTGTAAAACGCATTTTCTGCACCTTACTGATCAGACAGACCACTTATTGATACCAGAATTTAGATAGCTAATCTTTTCTGACAACCGAAAACAGAATTAAACACTGTTCACTGGGAGGCAAAGAGGAGAACAATGGCACTTGCCAGCCCTCATTCCTGTCTCTATGTGCCACACACTCTTCAGCCTTTGCCTGGCTTTGGTCCATGCTTCAGATGAGAGGTTGCTCAAGACAATAGAAAACCGGCTCCAGGCAACGTAGGGCATCTGTAGCTATTGTTTTAAAGTACATATTTTACATAACATATTTACACAAAACGCAAAAAAAAAAAAAATTTGGCCCTTGAGTGACTGTCTTTAGGAAAAGCACTCATCTGGGAGTTGCACTCCTGCTCCCATTACTCTCCTAGAACATGAAGTCTCTTATGCTTGGCCAGAAGCTCTGAATTTTCTGCAGAAATACCAAACCACTGTGTGTCCTGGAACCACAAATACTGAGGAACTCTCCCAGGGTAGGTAGAGTGCTCTAATGGCTTGGGCTCAAGAATATCTGTTTTGTACTCTCGATGGTGTCACTGATTGACTGATGAACTTCAGCAAGTTACTCACCACTTCTGGAGTTGTTTTCCTTTCTATTGCTTGTCTCTGGAAATGGTCTTGAAGGCTAGGATTTGTTTTTATAGTACTTGGCAAAGCAGTCCCAAACTCAGTTGAGGCCTGTAGATACCGATATAGCGCAAATAAGATAGACCCTGTTGCATATTCTTGGGAGACAGGGTTATTATAATATTGCAAAACATTCTAAAGACATATAAGATATCCAAATGCACTGAAATGCATCTTAAGGAGATATTTCTGTGATATTTCATCACAGAAAAAGGCCAATACATGTCACCCATTGAACCTTAGGTTCATTTGCTGACTGCAGAGGGATTGCCTGCTTGTTTTTGATTCGTCAAATTAACAAAATCTTTTTTAATGCAAATCACCATAAGGTCTCATTTAAATCCAAGCATAGTCTTGGAAGCCTCATATCCTCTCTTCTGCCACCTCTGGGGTCCTCCTGAACTGGTCTAATTTCTCAGAGCAGGCTTTTCTAGAGATGTCTCCTCTCAAACCCAAACACTGCTGTCTCTGCATGAGTAATGTGTTCTAGGAAACACAAACATCTGATACTAATCCAGGGCCAGGGCTTGCCGGTTCTGCATGAGTATTATCATGCTCTGTGAGTAAAGGCATTGATGGCCACTGAGCTGCTCAAGAACATGCCATTCTTCACTGCAAACAGAAGTGGCAAGTTTGATCTCTGTGGGAGCAAAGTTGGTGGGCAGACATCAAGAACTGCCTAACGATAACACCTGGAAAAGTAAAGGAAGACGTTCAGGTCTGGTTCTGGTTTATGTTACCACAGGATACAAGTGCCTTCCAACGAACCTGTCTTTAGCACTGTAAGTCTAAAGGGTAAAAGAAAAAGACACAGTTTTAAGAAGTTCATTAAGTTAGTTGCTTTGCATATTCAGAAGAGAACAGACTGAGCGTAACCGATGCAATATTTGGAATAATCCCACCACCATGCCTTTCAGCTAGGTGCCAAGGCCTCTCCCCCCGAGAGGGTCAGTGGAGACATTAGCTCCTTCGGTCAGTTATTCACAACACCCAAGCTGGAAGCCTACAATCCCATGTGGGAGACAGGGATGCTAGAAGTACACCCCAGTGACCGCACATCTATCCATTAATGGCATATACATTGCTTATGGCCAGGTGGGAGACAGCTGTGTTTGGGCACTCTAACCTGCAGTGTCATTCCCAGAACCTGAGTTATCCTATTTGAACACTTCTCATATCAGCTCTGGCATCACAGGCACCTGCCAGGTTGCTTTCCAGTCTACTTGCCTACTTTTCCCAAGTTTGCTACATGAGATTACACATAATATTGCCACAGTCACACTTCCCTACTATACCAAACACACCATCTCTGTTCAGGCTGAATTTTTTTCACCCTGCAGCGTTGCTGCCACGAGGAAAGGCCCTTCACTGTATGGGGGCGTGTTACATTTTTACGCTGTGTGGTGAAAGATGGGGGGGCTGCTGAAGGGCTCATTTTAATGGGTTCACAACAGCCTTGTTTGGGCCTTAACTGAGTCTGGGTGGAGTGGGTTTCCCCTGCCCGGCCGAGTGGTGAGAGGGGGAGCAGCTCCACGAGCCCCATGTGCCCCCACGCTGTGCCCAACGCCCCTTGGGAGCTGGCTACGGGCTCCCCCTGCCCACACAGCGCTGGGTATCACACCTGTGAGGCAAACTCCGCTCTCCAGTAACCCCGGGAGAATCCTCATCCGCATCCTCATCCTCACCTTCCTCATCCTTGTCCTCCCTAATAGGGGACTGCCACAGCTCGGGATGTTCCACCAGAGCAAAGCCCTCCTTGCCCAGTGTGGCCAGGTACACACGTGCAGCCCTGAGTGAATCTGTTTTCTGTGATGGAAACTCCTGAAATTACTCCCATCTCCCCGGCAAGAGAGCAGCTTGCAGATGATTCGGAAATCTGCCTCTGCCAAAATCATATCTCTGGCATTTGACCGGAAAATCTGTGTTTCAGATCTCTGCAGGAACAGAAAACCTGTCCTTTCACCAATTACAAACTTGGAAGGCATTCAAGTAGAGGAAACCAAGAAAATGTTGTTCACGGTGGATTTCTAGAGATGTGGGAAGCTGGCTCCAGCAGGCCTACAGACCATTTTAAAATACCAGTAAACATCTTCTTGCGATAAAAAGCTGGTTTGGAGGAATTAAAATATGTTTGCATCAATGGAGCTGCCCAATCTAAATCCTCTTTTCCCTCTGCTGGGAATTTAGAACGAGCACTCTGGTAGTAAATAGGAAAATGTGTATTTCAGCAATGAACGTACTAATCCTGCCTTCTGTGCGGCGGGGTGAAACCTTACCCTCACGCGTCCTGGCATCCTCGCACACTGGGAAATGTTTCTGGGGGTGTTAACTGAGCTATGTCAGGCAGTCCGCTTATGCGTGATACAATTTCAGCTTCACAGCCAGCAAGCTAGAGCCCAAGCCCAAGTGGTTATTAACATATCTGTAGAAAAAGTCATAAACAGCAAAATGAGGTGACTGTCCCAAAACTGAGATGGACACCCTGGAGCTGTGCTAATAACATTGGGCTGAACTCAGGCTTGGCAACCGGTGCTTCACAGCACGACAAATGGCAAAATTCTCCCTGACTTCAGCAAGGCTCTGGTTTCACCCGTGTTTTCTCTGTTCAGATATATTAGTGGCCTATAGCCAGTGATTTTCAGCACTGTTCCTACCCAGCCATGTGTTAGCCATAGCAACTCAGGCAAGCTTCTTTATATATAAAGAATATAAAGCAATATTGCCATTTTCCGCTGTTTCTGACTGAGATGCTGTTTCACAAGTACTTTCAAAATTTATTCTCTGCCTAGGTCTGGGGCTGTCAATGCATTACCTACAAGGGGGAGTAGAATAGACTGAGTTTGTACCCCTATGCCTTTCCCTTCTTTTTGTTATCAGAGTAATGCTTTCCAGTCTGGTTTAGCCACCAGCTCAAGCAGAGATTGCCACTCCTGCAGCCCAGCTGAGAGTATCTGCCGTTCTGGCAGGATGGAGGCCAACCCACACAGCCCTTCCTCCCTCAGCATCCCGTGGTGGCAAAACCTTGCACCATTTGATCCCATTTGATTAACTTACAGTTTCCATTGGTTTTCGCTTGTTCATGTGCCAAGAACAACCTCCTTGAAGAGTCTCCTCTTCTTTAATCCCCTCCAAGGTTTCTGAAGTCTTCTGAAATGCCTGCTGTGTTGTTTGGGTCTGTGTCAGCAAGTCCAGCATTACCCTTCAGGCCCCACCTGAGCTGACAGTCCCTGAGCTGTGGCTTGGTTCCGTGGGGTCGATGCCCTGCCATCTCTTGTCACCCCTCTTGGGCTTTTCCTCTGCTGACTTTGAAATGGATCTCAGCATTTGCCCTCCATTTGGAGAGTTTGAGCTTCAGACTCTCTGGGATGCTGCAGTTGGGATTTTGCCACCCTGGGAGATGCAAGCCTGTACCCTGCATACTTCTGCTATGCACCTACCCAGTGTGCAGCCTACAGTCTCAGGTGGTGAATATAAGCCAGTGGAGAAAAGAAATCTAACGGAGTTTCCGGCTCTAAAAGCAAGTGAAGTTGGAAAAGACCAGAAGAGAGCTGAATTTCCACCCTGCAGCAGGTCATGGAGGAGGCCAACAGAGGGGTGACTTCCCTGTATCCCCTGGGAGGAACAAAAGGCTTGGCTCCTGGACTAGGGCAGGGGGTATATGGCAGGATCGGCTTGCTTGGGAGGTCAGCCCAGGTTGGATGAGGAGCTCCATATCAGGTTCAATGACAGTAAGAAACAGGAAAGCTACCTGCGCATGGCTGGGAAGGTCATTGGGGACTTTGAGGAAGGAGTTCAGGATGGTGTGAAGGTAGTGGCAGGGCCAGTGCTCCCTGCTCAGAGAAGTCACCCCCAGACTTAGCTCTACAGCCTAAGGATGAAGGAGCACCTTTGACATCGGCTCTGATGGGTAGCAGTGGACAGTTCCGTGTGTTCAGGACATCATCCTTGCTCTGAGCATGGTGTTATGTTCCCTGAAGTGGGGTGACGCTAGCGGTCGATGCTGGGCTGTGAGTCCCCTGGGACTCTCTGTTGGCCAGGGCTCTGTTTAGACCCAGTCTCTCTCTGACTTATCCCAGACTGGATGAATGGCTCCTGGCTAGAAAGGCTACCAAGAAAAAGTTTACTAATTGGGCTTCCTTTGTAAGATAGGGTGGGTTCTGATGCTGCCCCAAACTTACCCATTTGTCTAAATTTCTTCTGTCCTTGTAATCCAGACATCATCTGGTTATATCTAACTAATTGTTATCATTAATTCGCAACCAATATTCAGTGAAACCGATCCACACCTTCTGGCCAAGCGCTGGCTTTACAGGGCAGCCAGTGCCATCGCACCGTGTTTCCTCAGTTTTTCTAGATGTGAGCACATCTTGTCTGAGGTCTACTGACACTGCGTCACTGCTGCTGCTCAGAGGACAGGATGAGCTCTTCGCCAGCCCCAGCCATCCCTGCTCCCCTGGGCGAAGCAGTGACTGGGAACTGAGTAAACTGGAATTTGAGTAAATCAAAGGAATGGTTTTGATTATGCCAGATGCCCTGGGCAGTTAGTGCATTACAGAGAGGGAAAGACCTTAACCGCAGCAAGTGAGTCTGCCTGGTCACCCCCCAGGAGGGTAGCGAGCGTGTGACAGTTTCTGACGAGAGCATCACACTTCCTCTGCCCAACACACTTTTGTTTGGGATTTCTGCCATGCTGAAACTCTGAGAGCAGGAACAGCCAAGGAGGGATGACTCACGGCCATGCTGGAGACCGGGCGATGACTCAGAGCTGGAGCTGGCTCACAGGCCCGCTGCTGCCTTATATCACAGAGGGCTGGTGTGGTCGACTAAGGCAGTGGTGGGGCTGGAGAGGCTCCCAGCACACCCTCTCACACACTAGCGACCCCAGCAAAGGATACAGTGACTTCTTCTTGGCACCTCCTAGCACATCCTCTGCCAAAAAATGTCCCAAATGTTCACCTGCTTCCATCTGACTTAATCTTCCCTGAACATGAGTGACCAGGCTTAGTCACGGGATTGCAGGCGAGGGCTCAACCTCTGCTTTTATGCGATAGCGCCAAAGCCTACTGCAAATGCCTGGCTGACACATCCAACAACTACATTTACCTTGTTTCTTGTCTGTGTCACACTGGGACTCATCATAGTCCTGTGGTTGATTAATGCACCATGGTGACCACCCATGACACCTGCTCAAGGGATCTCTGTGGGAGTTGGAAGGACCTCCTGTGGAGGCTTTGTCCAGCCTAGAGAACTGCTCAGCTTTAGCAGCTGATCCTTGGAAGAAGCAGCTCTTGGTACCATCCTCCAGCCAGAGCTGTCGTAGGGAAGCTGTTGTGAGAGCCAGGTGCACGCTCGCTCTCCGGAGGTGGATGCAATGCCCTCCCCGTCCCACTGGAGACAGTCCTTCTGTCGGAAAACATGTTGCCCAGCTGCTATCATGTGAAATGGCAGGAAGGGCTAAGAAACATATTCAGAAGAGCTCAAAGAGTAAAGCAGACTCCTTCCCCCAGAAAAAAACATACAAGCACCAAGATAGGACACGGATTTATTTTCCTGCCTCTTCCTTAAGCTGAGGAAGGCAACAGAAGCAATGATACATTATCCTGAGTGGAAATGGCAAAAGCAAAGGTGTTTTGGGCCTGTTCCTCTCTGAGGAGCAAGGACTGAAGAAGGCAGGCAGCTGGAGGAGCAGCTCATCAATAGCACGTTGCCTGAGTTGGGCCAAGCACTGCGTGTGACCTGTCCTTGATGCTGGGTTTGAAACCCTCTGGTATTGTCTTTTATTTCTCTTCACCAGAAGAATTTCTCAATAGCAGCCAAGTGTGTTTTGGTGATGTTTTTGTCCCTCAGTGTGAGGAGATGTTGACAGCCTCACTTCCTACCAACTGCAATGCTGCAATTGCTTAATGCAGAGTGTTGTCACATTACTAGTTTCTCAGACAGAGCATTACAAGCTTCTAACCTCTCATTCAAATGATTTGATGAAAACATCATGATTTATTGCTATAGCCATAAACATCAGATGCTGTGCAAGTTTCAGTCCAAACAGCCTAAAACCCCATTTTCTTCAAAAAAATTACCATGACTAATTTGTATCTTTCCATTTGAGAATGTGTTCACACATGCAGGGAATTAACTATTTTCAAATAAAATTACTTATTACCAGTAAATGACTATTATTTTGACTTGCACTAACAGTTGCTAATAATGCAAGATGGGGAGGGAGAGGAACACGTGTCTGTACCAGCTGTTGTTTCACTCTTATCCAAAAAACACAAAGAAGTTGTTGGCAGTCATTGCAAAAAGATTTTCTTTCTTCCCCTTCAAGCACAAGTATAACAGCTGTTGCCTCTGGCAAGTGTAATTTTTGCCCTATTGATGCTCATCCCATACAGAATTTTATAACAGACCAAAGAAAAAAAAACCCCAAATGGTAAAAGTTGTGCAATGAATGGAACTCATTTCCCATGGTCAGCACCCAAATAAGAAAAAAGAATAATCTGGCCACGTGAAGATGTAATGGCCCTGAAACCAGACCTGTCCCTTTCACTAACCGAGGAAGAAGGGCAGCAGCACCGCTTGTCACTCGGCGGGGCGCTGCCTCCTACAAGTCCTTTTCTGTTGCTGTACGAACAACTGTGCTCCTTCTCCCTCTTGGCAGCAAGTCGCTTTCTTGATAGAAACTTTATTTATTTGTTCTACATGGAGCCATGAGAAAATGCCCGCCTTACGACAATTAAGCGGCACGGCGGGGCCCCCCTGTGCGTGGCGGCTTGCCTGCTCTGCTCCCTGCTGCTGGCAGACACTTGCAAGCTCCGTCTGGTTCAGAAATACGACATCTCCTTGCCTGAGCTGACGAAGTAGATGGAAACACATCATTTTGGTGCTGCACACAGCTTTTTCTTATATTTGTTCAGCGTCATGGCCACAAGAACAGTTTTCTCAGGGGAAGCTCTGTCAAGGCAGCCTGGGTAGTACAGCAACCAGCAACCCTACAGGGCAGCTAAACCTTTGCTGAGCAAACCCAATCCTTATTACTATGTATCACAGGAAAAAAATCACCTTCTCAGTACAGGCAACCCCTGAGTTCTGGTGTTTCTTCTGCTGCTCAGCTACCATCTTCAGCATCACTCCTGATTTCCCTCAGTTGGCTGTGGGGTTTTAACACCGTATGTAACCTCCACAGTTTGGTTCCTTGCTTCTCTCCTTTTCATCCTGAGGACCTCACCTTCGTCCCTCTGTCTGTCTCACCAGTACATTGCACTATATCCTGGTACTGTCCAAAAAGGCTTCAGGCTGAAGCAAAACAATTTGGATCAGCTCACGGCAAAATAGTCTTAAAAGAGATTGACTAGTATTAAGGACTTTGAATTCCCTTATTGAAAATGCAGAGGGTTAACCACAACAGAACACTTAAGTACATAACTCCAAGTGCGAGCCCAGGGATCCAGTGTATCAATCTCCAGGGTTATGTTTCTTGAGTTGCAGCAGTATTTTTTTTCTGGCAGACCTAATGGGCAACACAGTCAAAAGCAAAGTCTAGACCTAATCCTCCTTCACAGGGAGCTCGTTTTGATTAATAAAGCGGAAGGTGCAGAGCAGCTAGAATCTATCACATATGCAAGGAGCTAAAATAATTTGTGATACTTTGGGACAAACCACATTCACTGAGAAGGGCAGGGGGCTGGGGAGGAGGACTCCCACTCCCACGGTTTAATTCCAGCTGAAGTGAGAGGCACTCAGCTAGCATGCATACTATAATATATAATTTGTCATTCAACCAAAATTCACGATCTTGATGTAGAAATGACTAGGTAAAATCCAGTGATTTGTTCTCATGCAGAAAGAGGGATTAGAATACTGAATTAGCCTCTTATAGCTTGAAAAATCTATGCATCTTTATTCTCCAAAGCCAGGACCAAGTCACAATGATTATTTTTGGGTAGAATTCTCTGTTCAAATCAAGGGCGAATGTGGACTAGAAGTCAGTGGTGCCACCTTGTCCTTCAGTAGGTCCTTGTACGCTGTTAGCTTTGCAAAATTCAAGGAAGGTGATGTTAATCATCCAGCACGAGCAGCTGCTGCTGGAGCTGTTCCTTGGCTGAAGTGCTGCTCAGCAGGGGCCAGCAATTCCTCCAAAGTATATTTAATTTAGCCATGTAATTTTTGAGTTCTCTCAAAGAGAGGCAGAGGCCACTGGTATGAACAAATACACAGATCCACCTGCTACCCAGTTTGAAGCAGGTTTACTCGAACAAGTGATGGCAGGAACTGGGATACCTGGCTAATGTTTCTGGCTCAGCATTTGATCTGTTGCATGAATTTTGGCAAGGCATTTCTCATTATAGCTATTTCCCTTCCAGTTTGTCAAGTTGCGAGCACTTTGTGACACAGGCTGAGTATAATCCTGCCTTTATACGAAGCCTAATGAAACAGGACTCTGATCTCAGCCAGTGCATCTAGACCAAACTTGTTGAACTTAGTGGTTTTTAGCTCAGTACATCCAAAAAAAAAGAAGGGCTCAGCAGCCTGTTTGCTAGCAGCAGCAGAGCCAGGGGCAGACTGAAGTGACTGGGAGACTGCAAAGAAATCCGGGATCTTCTCTAGGACTGCAGGACAAGTCACATAGCGAAACCAGGCAAAAATTGCTTTCAGTGAGATCCCCAACCAGAATCCTCTCACTGACTGGCGCTGGTTTAGACACTGCTGTAATGTAAGTGATTGTAAGTGAAGTCATATAACTTGCTCACAACCAGTTGTCGATCACACAACTGGTGATGCCTAACAGGGCATATGTACTGGCTTTTCTTCCTTGCTCTGGAAATCCCTTCTGGTCTTTAAATGTTCGGTCCTTTTCCGACTGTTATGAAATTCTGGATGGAAATAACCCTCCACGGGAAGAAGCTAAGCACCATGCAGTTACCCAGCACCAGGGTGTCAGCCACAGTGCTGCAGCATGGCCAGTCCCATGCAGACATGCTGCATGCGGTGGCACCCAGGAGGAGGAGCTGGCTCTGCTGGAGGCGCTGGCAGCAGGGAGGCAGCACCCTGCCCTGAGTCCCTATTGAGCTATTGGAATAATTCTTAGATTCATCCGCCGTTTGAGGCTTAGAGTGCAAGGAGAGGGCAAAGAAACAAGAAAATAAATTACTTCTTTGTCAGCATTTTTTCAGGGAATCCCATGTTTTTCCCACTGGCTGATGCTGAAAGCCATACAACCTGCAGCAGAAACGTTCGCTAGCAGAAGGGAGAAAATAGTAAATGTTTGTTTCCTCATTTAAAAGAAATATTTTCTTACAATCAGCAAAGGAACAGCAACACAAGTTGGCAAAAAAACTCATTTTAAATGCTCCTTGTAGGACATCAGCATCCATTTTGTTCCTGAAAGCTGCACTGACTTGTTTAATTAGCGTGGTACAAGCTGCTGATGCAGTTCTAGTGGAGATGGGGTTCTCTGGCAGGGAAAAGACCCCTCCCCAGAGACTCCCTGGGAGCCCCAGGCACAGGAGCAAAGTCTGGTGCAGGTCAGGTAGTGCCAGTGCTGGGAACTGCCCCAGCCGTGCCAGGGACACGATCCCAGCACAAACCAACCCACGCGCGCAGGCAGGGGCAGCCAGGCGGGAGGGCGAAGCGCGGGGGCTAACCTCCACAGCCTCCCTCCCAGCCCGGCTGGGCACTGCCCCGGGCCTGAAGCTGCGCGGGGAGACCCTCAAGCTGGTGGCACTCAGTTCATTTCCATCAGGCCACTTCCAGAAAATTATTTTCTAGCTTTGAAATGGTGGAGTAGGAGAAGCTAAAAGGACTATTTATTCACAGTGAATCTTTGTTCCAGCAGCTAATGAGCAGATTCAGCAGACTGACTGATGTCTCCTCCTCTAAATTGCTCACACACAGGTCACAGTGGCTTTTTCAAGGACACGGGCTTTGTGTTAGCTGTCTCTGTACGCAAGAGGATGGATAACCTTTATTTTTCAGTACCGGTGGGTCAAACCCAACAAGGAGCTGATCACTTTCTGCAAGGTACCAAGCACCCATTGACAAATGAAGTGTCTTAGCACCTCTCAGGAGGTGATCAGCATCTGGCAGAATAAAAGGCTGCAGGGCTGAGCTACGAGACAGCCCACACAGCAATAAATTAGACATCGCTGTTGCTGTGCTGGCAAATGTATTAGTCACTCACACTCAGCAGTGCTTCTCACACAGCTGGGCACACTGACATTAAGCCTTACCTGCACAGGGAAATGACTCTTTCTCTCAAATATTTTCAAGAGCCAGTCTGTTGCAGATGGTTTGAGGAAACACGGATATCCTGCGCTCCCCTGCACACGGCCATGAGGAACTTCTATAATTTGCTTTGTCTGCTTAGAGAGGAACTGCTAGGTACTGCACGTTTTTTAAAAATCTGTACTTGACAGTTGTTTCAACATATATGACCATATTCCTTACAAAAAGAAGCCAGTCTAAGGTCACACATGGATACTGTAGCCACCAAAGAAAATGCCTAAGACCAGCTCAAGTTGTGTTAAATTAGGGCACTCCAAATTTGAACATGGTATAAACCTTACACATGCAGTATTTGCACAGTGATAATAAGCTGTAGTCAGCAGAGTGATTTTGGTGCCAATAAAACAACCTCCCTCTTAATTATTGGAGTGTTTTTATTTTAGACCTCAGAAAGCATCTGCAGGCTAGTTTGCAGCACCTCAGCATAGCAACCCACTTTGCAGTTCCAGTGCACTGCCTGTTGCTATTGTGCTGCATAAACTGAGTTTAAAAATCCCTCTGCACCAGAAATCATGGAGAAACTGTATTTCAAAGTTAGATTTTAAGACCTTACTATTTAGGATTAATTTCTTTTTTTCCAAATGTGCAAAGTCGTTATTCCTTTGTTTCAGTATGAAAGGTGATGGGGGTTTATCAGAGCCAGAAATGCAACCTCAGAGCTGAATAAATTATCTTTTTTATTTTATGGGAAAAGCTTGATTTTGAGCTAATGACCATCGAGATTTATCAGCAAAGCCGTAGGCATACAAACCATTGCACTCGAACAGTACGATTAATTCAGCCATATTGCACATGTGCTACGCAGGAACTCTGTTCCTTTCCTATGTAAAGGAGTATCTGTTGTTTACACCATTTATGTTTACACCATAAACCCCAATTTTCTCAAGATGTGCAATGCAGACCAAGAGCTACTACCAGAATGTGAACGTCCCACTTTGTTGACTGGTGGGTACTTTTGTTGTGTGACCTTTACGTTGCACAAAGAGGGATGCCAGTTATCAAAAAGGCTGGGCAAGTGAAATGCTGCTGGAGAACTTGGGAATTTCTTGTGTGGTCAGCTAACAAAAAACTGAAAAGAAAGAAACTGCCTGCTCTGAATTAACTGGTGTAAGGTATATCAACGTTAGCACAGCTTACCCTTAGTTTGTTTTGATATGTTGGTCATTTTAGACACATTGAAGCAACCACCTACCTTTACCTGCAAGAACCTAAAAAGAAACATAAAAGGAAGGGCAAACAAATGTGGGCCATGAACTTCCTCATAAAGAATTGCTATATATAATTAGAGACTCCTGTGCCTGGGGAGTTATTTTGCCTTTCATTTCATGATCAGTCTGGATAATTGGAAGGTCTTAGAGCAGTCTAACAAGCGCAACATAGGGGAGAAGCTCGCTTTAAGATTTAATTGGCTGTGCACTAAACAAGGTGTAGCAGCAGCAGCTTCCCAACCCTTGACGAAGAGAGCGATTCCCCCCAGCCATCGACAGCTATCTAAAAGTGAAGCGCGCTTCCCTGCAATTTGTCTGGGTTCCCTCTAACGTTAGAGGGAGACCCAGGCACCCCAGCGGGACGTTCGTGCTGACCCACCCAGGTGCCTCTCCCGCGATGGGACAGACGGACAAGGTCTCCTGCAGTGCATACCCTTTCCTCCAGCTACAGAGGGAGCCCAGATGACTTCTTTAATTTATTGGCAGTGGTGCTGTAGGTGGGAGGGTGTAAGGTCTGGGGCACTGCGGGGTTGTAAGCGAGGGAATTCTGACTTATGGCTCAGTCAGCATAGCTGAAGAAAAACAGTCTTTTGGGCACACTTAAATGAGATACTCATCTTTCATACAGCCAAAGTTAGATGAGAGAAATCCTGTTATAATGACCAGTTTGTTTCTAGAAGCAATCATCTCTCTTGAAGGTACATCTGCATTCCTTCTCAGCCTTGCTATTGGCAGAACAATATTAATTTGGGTTAAATGAAGGTTATTGCATTGTGAAGAAAGGCATGTACTTGATGAGAAAAAAACTGCTTATGTGGGAAATGTAAAATATTTAAATCCCTCGTTTCCTCACTTCTAAGAGACCGCTTTTTGTAGATTTTAAGTAGATGATATGGTGTCCCTAAATTATGAAATTAAAAGCCTGAAAGGCATTAGTCAAGCTATTAATATTATTCAGAGGTTCCCACCTCCTTGAAGCCAGACCTGGCAGCGTTTGTCTCCTCTCTGCTGCTCAGTTAGGAACACACATATGCAAACTAAGTGTTAGAGCAAAGACAGGTCTTTTCAGCACCACAGCTCACACCAAACCTGCTAACTACAGTACCTCCCCAATTGCCACCCACAGGAGAGGGGTGACAGAGGATCAGATCCAGAAAGCACCTTCCTGTCCCAACTTGATTTAAGGACAGAAAAGCCACATTTTAAATCAGCAAGAGGAAGATGTCTAGGCTTCAAACAATTACCTCCAGTGGAAAAAAAAATAAAATCAAAACTTTGTAATATATATCTTTGTAATGCATAAAATGCTGCTGGGAGTAGCTCTGACAATCAAGCTGTAACATTTTTTACAGATGAAACCCAGATGCAACTAATACACAGTGTGCTGCTCAAGAAAGCAGTTTTCAAGGTCTCCTAAGGTCCCTTTTTCTGCTTAAATTGAAATGCAGACACTTCTCTCTCTCTTTCTCTCTCTCTCTCTCTCTCTCTCTTTAATGGCTGCATGACTCTAGCAACGGCAGTTCCAACCACCGTTTAATTTTCTCTTTCTCTGGGAAATTCTGGAGTGCCTCTCTTCATATTAAGTTATTGCCGCTCTAGTGGAGAATAGAAGAGATCCTGTTATGCTATTTTTGGTTCATTAAGTTTCTAATTACTTTGGTTTTGATATTGAAAAGCACTAATTAGTGCTTTTATTGTGTAATATTACTAATGCCCTACAATAGAATTAATACCATTTTAAAGGAAAAATAGAAAATATTTATTCCCAATGAAATATATAGTAGAATTAAAGACTGAAAATATTTATAAATTACTTAAGAGTAAAAAATGTATAGAACTAATTGCTAGTATCTCATAACTAGGCATTCTGAATCCAGAAGATTAAATTTAGTCTTTTAAAACCATGAAACAGACTAAATAAAATAATTCTCAGTTGAAACAATTCACAATGAAACCTCTCAAACAGCCCGAACTCCTGTTTGTTTTGTCTGAGTCTTTTTAATATTTGGCTTTAAAGACATGGGATATGTTTTCCAAATAGATTCCTCCTATGTAATTACTGAAAGGCAGTATTTAATTCTTGTTTTTAAACTTGTATCCTTGTAATTGCATATTTGGATAAGTATAACCACATTAAAAAAAATCCTGTGCTTGAAAATAATTATTACACCACTGCAGCATTTTTTTGTTTGTTTCACCTTTACGTCCCTGATATATGCTTACAGTCTGAACTTCATTTTAACACAGGGCTTACTTCATCTGAGGATTTGCTTAATTTTGGTACAGCTTACTGAAAATTTCAGGCTGTGAAAACAAACTAAGAAGGGCTTGTAGAGCATGCTACTGTATGCTCTCCACAATGATTTGAAAAAAATATTATCAAACATGCATCGCTTTCCATTTTAGCTTTTTGAGGCAGATTCGCAGATACTCGAATGCAACACAAAGGCAGAAGTGGATGCTGACGGGTTACAGCGGAGCAACAGCCACACGGCAGTGCCAGGGCAGCACAAAGCAGCAGACCGTGCTAATAAGTCTCACCCGTAATTAGGTATTGACTTATTGACTTGGAAGGAAGGTTGTGCTGCCCAAGATGCCACCAGGGAGCCTGAGCCCCACCTCCGGATCCCTGTAATTCAAAAACTGCTTTGGGGCTCTTCCCCCAGCTCTCCCAGAGCAGAGGGGAAGGCAGCGGTGCTGGAGCCCTTCCCCGCACCCAGCGCTGTGCTTCAGGCTGCCCAGTCCTCCGGGGAGGGGGTATCGCCGGGGCCAGGTACGCCCATGGGGTGCATCAGCACCCGGTGCCCAGGCACCCGCAGCTGGACAGCAGCAGGCGGTGAGCGGCGGATTCAGTGCCTGGGTCGCAGGGCCCCCCGTCAGAGCTGCTGTGCTGCTGCTGCTGTGACTCCACTTGTTCCTTACCCAGCCCTAACAATTAGATTTGGCAATCATTAACTTAGCTAAATAAGAACATTAGCTTTCAAATACAGCTAGCCCACTAGGTTTTCAACAATCTTAACTGCATGAAACCTGACGACATCTTGTACGCCAAGCAGCCTGATTTTTCCAGCTTAGCTGAACATTTTCAATTTGCGTACAATTTGCGTACAATTTCAGTTGCAGCATCTCCCCTCTTCACTGCATCTTCCTTCCTTCCTTCTTCTCTATTTGCACAGGATCTCACTGCTTTCTTCCAGTGTTTTGACTTTGGCCCCCCCCCCCCCCCGCCCCCGTTTCACATCCACTTACCTCTCTCCGATTCTTCGCTGGTGCCACAGACAGAGCTCTCTCCCTTGTTTTTGTCCTCTCGCTCCTCTGCTTGCTCCTGGTTCCACTTTCTCTCATTTCCTTAATTGCCTCACTCTCATTTTATCTCTTTAATTGCTCTCCCTTCTCTGGCTGCATCTGTTAATTCTCTTACTGTTTACAAACAACCAACCTCTCCCCTGCCCCCGCCCCCCGATAACTATTCTTTATACATTTCTCTTTCTTTTAAACACTGTGGTGGGTTGACCCTGGCTGGACACCAGGTGCCCACCAAAGCCGCTCTATCACTCCCCTCCTCAGCTGGACAGGGGAGAGAAAATATAACGAAAGCCTCATGGGTCAAGATAAGGACAGGGAGATCACTCAGCAATTACCGTCACAGGCAAACCAGGCTTGACTTGCGGAAAATTAATTTAATTTATTACCAATCAAATCAGAGTTGGATAATGAGAAATAAAAATTAAATCTTAAAAACACCTCTCCCCACCCCTCCCTTCTTCCCAGGCTCAACTTCACTCTTAATTTTCTCTACCTCCTCCCCACCAGCGGTGCAGGGGGATGGGGAATGGGGGTTGCGGTCAGTTAATCTCATGTTGTCTCTACTGCTCCTTCCTCCTCAGGGGGAGTTCTCCTCACGCTCTTCCCCTGCTCCAGCGTGGGGTCCCTCCCACGGGAGACAGCCCTCCATGAACTTCTCCAATGTGAGTCCTTCCCACGGGCCGCAGTTCTTCACAAACTGCTCCAGTGTGGGTCCCCTCCACGGGGAGCAGTCCTTCAGGATCAGACTGCTCCAGCGTGGGTCCCCCACGGGGTCACAAGTCCTGCCAGCAAACCTGCTCCAGCGTGGGCTCCTCTTCCCAAGGGTTGACAGGTCCCACCAGGAGCCTGCTCCAGCGCGGGCTTCCCACGGGGTCACAGCCTCCTTCGAGCGCATCCACCTGCTTCAGCGTGGGGTCCTCCACGGGCTGCAGGTGGGTACCTGCTCCACTGTGGACCTCCATGGGCCGCAGGGGGACAGCCTGTCTCATCACAGGCTGCAGGGGACCCTCTGCTCTGGTGCCCGGAGCATCTCCTCCCTCCTTCTTCACTGACCTTGGTGTCTGCAGGGCTGTTCCTCTCACGTATTCTCACTCCTCTCTCTGGCTGCTGTTGCTGTTGTGCAGTAACTTTTTTCCCCCTTCTTAAATATCTCAGAGGCGCTACCACCGTCGCTGATGGGCTCGGCCTTGGAGCCGGCTGGCATTGGCTCTGTTGGACACAGGGGAAGCTTCTAGCAGCTCCTCACAGCTATAGCCCCTATAGCCCCTCTGCTAATATAACCTTGCCACGCAAACCCGATACAAACATGCACCTCAGTTCTCTTTGCTTTGTAAGCTCAGTGAAAGCCTGAGTCCTCCTCCTGTGGCTCCTTCTCCCTCGCCTGGCCTCCGCCCCTGCATTCAGTCAGCATTGAATGACCTCCTCTTAGGTAGCTCCTGCTCTCCCCTACATCTCCGTTCGCCTGTCAGGCACTTGCCACAAGTCAGCTGAGCTTCCCTTCCTGGGAGGTTATTCCCTCTGTCTGTCGCAGCTCTACCCACCCCTTTCCCTCCCCTCACTCAACCAGCATGGCTTTTGGAGGTTCCTCTTTATCTCACTCGCCAGACTCCAGCATGGGTGGTATAAAGCTCTGTCCTTGTCCTCTTTCTCTTCTATGCCTTATCTCTGGGTAACCCCAACCACAAACATAAATTCAGCTGCTGAGCAACTTGAAGATCCAGTGCTCTATTCAGATCAGTCCCTCAAGGTGAGGTCAACCTGACCAAAAATAAAAGGGTACAGTGTAGGTGTCGCCACCTGCAACGCCATCTAGACTCCCTTTACAGCTAATCCTATAGGAGGTATCTAAAGCAGGTCAGATGAATGGCACGCAGGAAGA
Source organism: Pelecanoides urinatrix (assembly GCA_013400755.1). Lineage (NCBI taxonomy): Eukaryota > Metazoa > Chordata > Aves > Procellariiformes > Procellariidae > Pelecanoides > Pelecanoides urinatrix. The sequence goes on from VZTQ01005104.1 coordinate 185,096, forward strand.
ACCTGTTTCCCTCCCCTACCTAAAAAGGGAGCCCAGCTGAGTGGCTCTGATGCTGATGGTGATGACTCCACCATAGACACTTAAAATTGGGCAAGATGAATCGCAGACCTTCTTTCCAAACAGCCTTGCCCACCTCTCTGGTGCCTGCTCAGATAAGCCTCGCTGTCAGTTCAAGGTCAAGCTCGGCTAAACCAGACCACTTCAACATGCTGCTCCTCAGCAGCAAATGTTCACATATGCCTACAACTGGGGGGGCATCTCTGGTCCAGACCTCTCCCTGTGTCCTTATTCAGGCCAAGTCCGAGCCTTGCAAGGTTTATAATTATAAATAATTCCTGACACGAAGCCTTTCTGTCTCCATCGACACAGCAAAGGCTCTCATCCAAGCTGTTGCCACTTTGAATCATGAGTACTGCCAAAGCGCTTGTCCTGCCCTTAATAAATGCAGCCCTGTCGTGCACGTAATCACTCTAAATGCCTTAGCAAAGGATATGGCTCTAGCTGGCCCTCCGGTGCCGCCACACCTATCTTTCTCCCCCAGCTTCCTACTCTCTGTCACATCAGATGGGAGCCGCTTGTCCTCACTTTCAAGACCTTCCGTAGTCCACCCCAGCTCTGCCTGTCTCAAGCACAGCCTCCCACACGTTACAGAGTCAGCCCTGCCATCACCCATCAGCCGGTGGTATCACCCGCTTGGTACCTTCTCGTGCGCAGCCCCGTGGGCGTCATGCTGCCCAGCTCGTCCGGGAGGAGCTGCCTGCACACAGCTGCAAAACTAACACACCTTCAGAATTCCCCTTTTCCTCTCAAGAAACACTTGACAAGGGTTAGGCTTCCTTTTGTGCAGGCAAATACTGATCACTGATGCCTCATGACTGTGTGCACAACCTCCCCGGTTAGGTCAGGAGCCAGGCTGTCCCATACGACTTCATTGCCTGGCACAGTGGGCTCCTTGTCCATGACCAGTACTCTTATATGCTACAAATTAACAGATCTAAAATGGCAACCGCAGCCACTGAGTCACGATCCACATTTGCATAATAGTAAAGAATGTAGACTTAATCTTAAGAGGCACAGCTGTAATTTACAGATAATGTATGCTGTTAATAGTGCTGGGAGAAATTGAACGTATTTGTCACTCCTTTGATGATCCTGCCACTTCTTAGAAGCATTGCGGATTTGTTTATTAATATCTGAAAATGTCTGTTTTAAAGTCAAAGAGTGTTTTGACGATGTTACAATACATACACTCAAAGGGGTAGCATTAGACTTGCACTTGTCACTTCATACTTACTTTCTCTCCTTTCAGTGACTAACAGTGTAACCTTAATTTTATAACTGTGTTGCTTTTAAAATATGCTTTCTTATTAAAAATAAGATGAAAACTTAGTCTAAAGAGCCTACCCCTTTAAAATCCAGAGGGACAGGACGGGGAAGGGGCAAGCAGTTATCAGCCAAGTTTGGGATATTGGCAGGGGCTTCCTTTCTCCTGGGAAAGAGGAGGTGAAGAAAGAGGTGTGTGTCTGCTAGCCATCTTTGAATCACCCGCCTTGATGGTTTGCATAGACTATATTTTAGAGTGTTCAGTGGAAATGTTTTATATTGAGGTTTTTTCTTCTGAATTTTGTGTTGAATAATTTTGTGTCCTTAAAGAAACTCTGAATCTAACAGGGAGTCCTTGCTGTGATGGGAAACAGATTAGTCCTTACTTACAAGAAGCTATTGTTCTGAAAGAGCATACAGGAATCTCAAGTTGGATCATTTAGTGTTATTACCTTGTTCGTTATTTTTTCAGTAAACCTTTTTAAGCATGTATTACTGTGTTGCAGGTTTAAACATTCATCTCAAAATTTAGCTGCTTTGCTCCAAAATCAATTATGGATGCACTGAAGAGGTCTAGAAAGCAAGAACTGGCTTGTATTCTGATTTTCACTATTACCATTTGTAGGGTATTTTAGGACATGCGTGTAGGAGTGTAAGAGAAAAGGTAGGTATTAAACTGCTGGACTGACACTTAATAGCTCTGGTATTTTCTGGACAATTTGTAAATTGTACTGAAAATTATCTTGAATGCGATGTGCAATTAATTTCTTTATGAGGATACTACATGGGTTGGAGAAAAAACAGCATGAAAGTGAAAATTCTGTTAAAATGCCAAAGACCAAAATTCTCTCCTTTTGTTTCTAAAGTTGAAAACAGAAGACTTAGCCCCTTAGTTTAAACTGAGGGATGAAAAGAAATTATGCTGCAGGCACTACTGTAAGTTCAGTGAGCTTTACTTAACTTGTTACAACAGCAAAACACTCATGTAAAAGAAATTAGGTGGCTGCCATTTAAGTATGTTAGTGACTGCACTACGCACTGTTAAAGTTGAGAGGGCTAATGGCTTTTTTTTGTTTAAGATAAGTATAAAAGAAATGGAGCTCTTTTGGTAGCCGAAATAAAAGGAGTGCCATACTATGAACAGGCATGTGCAGATTGATTAAAAACTGTCTTCTGCATATTGATGGAGATTTGAATACACATAATAAAAAAGAACAAAACGTCTAGGTCTTGGCTACCTAGAGAAAAAGATGGGGTCCTAGCGGCAGCTCTTACGTGGAAAGGGGGTTGGAAATACCTTCTGTCATCTAATTCTTGCTCAGTGTAAGAAAGCGGGACTTTGGTCATTCTTTGTACATAAACAGCATTGCACAAGAGATACATCAGTCTGTTATCACCGTCTCATCCTAACTGAAAGAACATCCAGAACATCAAAAGTCATGAACGAGGATTCAACAAACAATAATTCACAAATAGAGTGATACTTCTGTCTCCTAACATTGCTGATGTATCTCCAAGAGGCAAAACCCAAAAGGGTAAGTATATTGCCAAGGTGATGGTGACATGTACCTTGTGTTGTAAAGTAAATGGGAAGGAAGTCACAACTCAGTTTGGCAAACAGACACAAAGAGCTATCATCATGACAGTTGTAAAGAATAGTTTTGTACAGGTAAGTACCTCCAGCTGCCCTCTCTTCAGTGGTGAATGCATGTGATAGTCAAGGTTTCTATTTGTAAAGAAATGCTTATTTATGTTGCCATATGGGTATTTTTTTAGTCTAAAATTTTATCTAGTGTCTAGAGCAAATACATTTTAAGAATTTTTAATTGCCAGTATTATTTCATTAAAGTCTAGATACGTTTCTGCTTCCTTGCTCTTTAGACCTTTGCAGTCAAGTAGGAACAACTGCAATAAACGAGAGACCAGGAATCAAGCATGCCTGGAAACCTGTTTATTTACAAAATGTACAAAGTTCTCTTCTCATTGACAACATATTTCACAAGCAAATACTCCTGGCAAAAACCCCATTCAGACTGCTGAAGGATGTTAATACAGAACCACTGCCTTTATAGACACCTCACACACTGGTACCAGGCTTAAGCTTCACTGAAATACGGTTGCATCTTCTCTTGAGTTTTCACTGACACTGCCAAGATTGTAGTTGTTGCTGAAACAGCTGTGCTGGCAAGAGTCTGTAATGAGGTGTAAAAAACCACTGCGACCTACTAGTGAGGAGTTCCATTTCCAGGCTAAGCTTGCCGGGAGTGGAGCACAGTGACAAGGGCGGGGCCTCGCGCCTGAGGAGGGCCAGGCTCCTCTGAAATCCATTTTCAGCAAGCAACCAAGTGCCCCAAGGAGGACAGGCAGCCCCTGCGATGAGAGGGACACGTGTAGGTAGGGTTAGCTCGAGCAGCCCATCTCTGCGCCATGGTGGGTTCCCTCTTGGCAGGACAGAGGGCAGGCCTGGCCTCACAGGGTGAGGTGCTGTGGGCCAAGAGTGGGCTCTGCAGGGTGTGTGGTTATGCCGTGGGTGGGAGTGCTCCTCGTGGGCTCTGCGATCGCCCCCCTTCCAGACACCCCGGCGGCTAAGGTGGCCGCTGGGCCCCGAGGCAAAATGGTGCCTCCCCTACACCCCGCTAAGAAGACATGCGCTGTAACAGGCCAGAAACTACAGTTCCCGGCGTGCCCCGCGCGCAGCCGGCCCGCACCAGAAGGAAGCCGGGGCGGGGAGCGGAAGCGGCTGGGGGCGCGGCATGCTGGGACACGTAGTCCGGAGGCGGCCACGGCCCAGGCCCGTGTCGCGCGAATTTGAAAATTCCCGCGGTGGCTGCGGCAGGTCTCGCGAGAACTCCGCCCCCCGCCCCGCCCCCCGCGCGGCGGGTGAGCGAGCGAGGTGGGTGCCGCGCGCGGGGGGAGGGGAGGGGAGGGGAGCGGCGCGGCACGGAGCGGGGCGGGCGCGGTAGCACAGAACCCGAGTGTGGCGCGGCCGGCGGAGGCCGCTATAACCGCTGCGGGAGATGTCGCCGCCCTCATCGGCACGTACGGGGGAAAAACGGGCTGGGGTGGGGGGGCAGGAGGGAGCGGCGC
>VZTQ01005105.1:0-62357 GCA_013400755.1 Pelecanoides urinatrix
GTGGGAGACAGTGTCAAAGGGTTGCCAGGGTAAGCATCCTACTGAGAGATGGTCTCTGCTCAGCCAAGGCAGCAGTACACAAAATGCTGCAAACTAGTAAGGGGAAATTACTTTCCTGTCTGCTCAGTGCTGCACTGGAAGAATTTCAGATGAGGATTGTCTTTTGTCAGGCAAGAACAGCTCGGGCGGCAAGGCTGTTAACAACATGTCAAAGGGGAATGATTTAAGGGGCTGCTAGCTCCAGTTCAAGGTGGAATGTGGAACAGAGAGATCTCGGAGCTCTGAGGAAGTGATAAGAGGGAAAGTTACTGCTGAAAATGACGTCTTTCAATCTGTGAGGCTCAGAGAAAATGGGCAAACATATGTTTCAGTCAGATTTTTGGTAAACACCAAAGATAGCACTGCAGACTATAAGGCTGAGCTTCTGCACAGTCTCGTCTATGACAAGGTCTCCAGTCTATGTACATTCTTTTGCTTATGTTTTTAATTTTGGATAATTAACGTTCTTCAATTTAGCCCTCATAATTCTGCTAATAGATTGCCTATAATCCATCTTTGCTTCTATTGCTGCCTTTTTTTTTTTTTAACTGTTTTCCAGGTACCTTTTTTTTTCTCTCTCCTTCATCCTGCAGGGCTATATAGTCAAGCCAGTTTTATTTTCTTGCTCTTTTGGGGGCCTGCCCCTCTTCTCTACTATCACACTGACTCTTTGCTTTAGCCTGTCCACCTTCTTCTGCTTGGGTCTCTCACAGCCCCTTGCACTGCTTCTGTTACCCAGATACTCTTACCAAGATCTGTATTAAGCACCAGCTCCCATCCACCTTTATGCATCTTCCAGCATCCCGACAGAACATCCTGTAATACACACAGCTCTGCCTCACAGCAAAGATAAACAGTTTCACGTGACTGCTAGAGATGAAAAGCATTCAGTATTGGCAGGTCCACTGAGGTCTGTAAAATATCAAGTTCTCTCAAGGGTAGTAATTATTCCTGTTACTGGACATCTGTATAATGATGCTGAGCACACAGACAGGGAATCATGAGCTGGAGATGCAAGAGCAGGGGAGAGACTTAGGTGTATTTATACACCACAAGATGTACTACTAGTACATCCTAGATGTACAAGATGAACTTCCAGTGTGATGCCATTTTTGCAACAGACAAATGCAGTCCTTGGATGTAGCCGGGGAGGTAATCCCACAGAGAGAGGTGCTGCTGCACAAGGCTCTTGTTAGACCAGATGCCAAAACAGGCTGACGGCTGTGCTACCATATGCTGTAGCACCAAACTTATATATTGAGACTTTTCTGGACTGAAGAACAAGCAGGGATTTTTGCAGAATGTGAAAATTCTCATTTTGTCAAGGGAAAAAAAAAGTGGGATGCAATATTTTAAATTTATAAGGGGTTATGTGTAAAGGTAAGGTCTAGCTGAGTGATCAGGATAATTTGTTCCATTTTGAATTATTTTACCTTGAACATGGGTGCCTGCAATGGTATCTGGGATTGAAGTTCTCCCAGAATAGTTGAAATCATATTCAGAACTCCCAGTAAGAAATCTGTTAACTCCAAAGACCGTGTCCTTATGAGCAGAGATTAAACTTGCTTATTTAGCTTAACAAAAGTTGTAGGCTTGGAGGGGAAACAACTGCTGTTTCTCAAGACAGCAGGCAAACACCTAGAATGGAGGAGATGGAAGGAGGAATGAAACCCCACAGCTGTTCCCTAATCACTGGGATAAGAACAGGTTTTCAACAGGAATTCAGGAGCAAAAAGATGACTGGTCTTATGATGGTGCCTCATCACTCTGTGAGAAGATATATCTATGATGGTAGCACCGCAAAAGAAAACTGTCTAAACTAGAACTATGGAGAAGACAGAAACAAAAGGTTGAATTTCAGATTGGAGCATCCTCCCCAGGCTCCAAAAGGGAAACCCCCTGCGAAGCCAGGGATGCTTTCTTCCAAGCTGTGGAATCAACAAGGCCAAACTTAACGGCTGTTTTTGCTCCACTGACTTCAGTGCAGCATTGATGATCCACATGAATGGGGGACCCAATCACGGTAAAATCTGTACTTTTATGTAATGTATGCCTATGTTTCAGTATGGGCATGTATTTTTCCCCCTGCTAAATCAGTGAACAGAAAGTTTGGGGCTTCAGCTGGTAGTTACATGCCGTCAGCATTTAGCTTCTGTGAGCTTGCAGAGATGAGAGTAACTGTGTGTAGACAAATATGATTAAACAAAGACAGAACAGTTTCAGATAAACCAATGCTGTTTCCAAACAAGGAAACAGACACTATCAGGCACACCATCAAATGTAAGGTGTAGCAGGAATAGCTCAAAACTATAACACTGATGAAAATGCCAACATTTTCCACCATTAATTTACTGGAGTTACTTCTTGGAGGAACTTATTTATCTTAACTGCCACTGTGTTTAAGCTATCTTATCCCAGCTTTGGAAGCTTTTATCACAGAATTGTAACAGTATGCATACAAACCATGGGCAAAAGCTGACTATTTTCCACACAAAAAAATACTACAGAGCCTACTGAGAGCAGCCAATGTTAAGTTACAGACTATCACGTTTCATGGATGACTGTATGCGTATAAATATATACCAGTACACAGTACACAAATGGAGTTAAACCAGACACATTTTTCTTAGAAGAAAGCACATGCATTTAACCTGTTATACATTAGTGCAAAATTAAGAACGTGCATCACACTGACATCACTTCCACATGGAGCTCTGCATTTGTACCTGGTGCTGCACATCAGCCCCTACAACAGCTGAGGGACAACATCCTCCACCAGTATTTTAAGACCCCTGTTTGGTAAGCTGTGTCCATCTTGGAAGGGGACACTAGCTGGCTGCCTACCACACGGCTAGTCTATGCAGAGTTGTAAAAGCAAAGGAAGAGGTCATGCAATGACAGACACTGTGGCCGCCAGGAAAGTATTACGTTTTAGCTGCTCTCTGCTGGCATGCCTCTTTTAAAAAACTCTGAAAAAGAGATGTACAAAGATTTCAGCTGAGGCTTTATGTGCTTTCAGTGGCTGGTGAGAGGGCATACAAGTTTGTACTGCCCTATTCAGAGCATCTTCCTTCCTTTTGCATAACCATTCATGAGAAGGATTGATTTTGGAGGTACTATTACCCACTGTGAACTAAGTATGCCACAATGAGTTAATAAAATCCCTAGGAGAAATTGTTGTTTCAGGAAAATGCTTGCCAAAACCAAAGTATTCTAAAATTCAGGACAGGACCTGAAATCTGTAGTCTAAAAGGCTTCAGTCTTTGAGACAGCTCTTCTTGCTTCAGCCAAAGCCTATCAGTATACAACACTTGAGGCTATACATATTATGTCTTAAAGACTGAATATACTTCTCTGTGTACTGCACATTAGAATATGAATCTGTGGCATCTCAGTCCTTTCCTCACGACAAGCTACTTCTTTTCAGGACACATGCCAAAAGCAAAATACTAAAAAACCAAATACTAAAAAGACGCTTTAATTTTAGCAGCCAAGAAGAACTACTTTTTGTAAATGGCTGCAGGCCATTTGTATTTATTTTTTCCAGCCATATCTGAAGGCATCATTTTCTTTACACCGTCTTCTCAAGGCAAATCCTGGGTAAAAAATTGCTGTTGCTATGGTGGTTGAAGGCAGCAATACTTAAGAAGTATTCAAACTAACATTCACTCTTAGTGTGCTGCTCTCTATTGCACAGCCTTTTAAATATTCGCTCTTCTGACCTTCACTACATGGAGAGAAGACAGAAGCTCACACAGCCTGTGGTCAACAAATGCCTTTAATTCTACCAGTCAAGGCCAAAACAAGAGTTATATCCACTAACAACATGGATGGCATTATCAGCCTTGCAGAGTTTTTTTTCCTTTATTTTAAATCTGGGAAGATGAAAGTTTGAAGATTTCTTTTCTATCAACCAACAGGGCACAACTGGGGCTCCAAGCAACCCTCACTGCCCCAAGCAAGGCAGCATGAATGGCTGCTGCTCGTAGTACTTGGACCCTCTTTCTGGAGGGGGTAAATCCACTACAGACAGACGCAGAAGTGGGCAGTGGGATGCTGTGGAGCAGCTGCTTGGTGACACTTCATTTTTGCAACCAGGTGCCTGGCGTGCACTCCCTTCTTGCAGAGGGGTGTACTTTTCAGCCTCAGAAAGGGCTCCGGTAACCCAGCATGGCCTCAGCTTTTTTACCCAGATTTGATTCTGGGTTTATTCTGGTTTGTCCAGGTCACATCTCACAGGACACCTGTTTTCCAACACAGTCTTTTCCTCTATACATTGAAATAGGGTAAAGAAGCTTAATCAAATGCAATAGCAACAATGTTTTAAATAAATTTATTTCTAATCTTGTATTTCAGTAGGCTGCATTTATTTAACAAGCAGAATGCTTTGGTCTGAGCAGACTTATTTGAAATACAAAATGGAGCTATATTGCTAAATCACATTAAACAATTTTCTAAGTTAATTGAAACGTAAGTTCTGTACACTCGAAGTCAGTCAGGAATGGAACAAGCCCAGTAGTGTTATCAACAAAATTGGCAGATAAATTCATCTACCTATTAAACGAAACACACCACCTATTATCGTGTGGTATTGATTGTTAGCAATGTTCCCCTGCTTAGAAAAAAGAAAACACAAAATGCAGGGGAAATGCAACAAAAGAAGACCTATGCTAGATCACAAGAAAGAGTGGTCAAGCCAAGTTCAAAGTGCCTTTCCACGTGGTTAAAGTACATCCATTCACAAATATACTGCAACAGTTATCTTTAAACACCATGACTACATTACATAGAAGATGAACTCTGCCCATAAAGTGATCATCAGAGCTGTCTGCCCCAATGAAAGGTACCAGTGGCAGAAAATCCTTTTAGGGTGCCCTGAAAACATCTACACCTTGCTCAGGCCATGGTTGTAAGGTCAATGACACTCCTGATAGAAGTGCAGTGGTGCTCAGAAACTCCTTCTTGCCTAAATACAATGTCTATCATATTTACCACTTTCTTTAAAGAAATAGGCTCTTTAAAGCTTCTGAGATTTGAACTTGACACCTAAATGATCCTTGGTAGTAAGGATGGGAAAACCAGAGCCTTTTCTTGTGGCTGAGTAATAGCCAAGGGTAGAGATGGGAGTTTCAGTGTGTGTAACACTTGACTTATTGGAGCTTCTTTCCCGTCCACTGCAACAGGGATACCAGCTCTCGATTCAAAGCAAACATTTGCTAGAAGGCAAGTAGGGGTTGAACCTCCTGACACTGGACAAAAACCGTGCAAATCAGTAAAGAAAGTCATAATACCTTTCACTTTGAAAAACATCACCTTCCCCATAAATTGCAAATGATGCGCATGGTATTTTCCCGGGACGGATAAGAAGAAAAGCATAGAGGATTTCAGAGCTATCTCATTGCACATTAGTAAATCATTTTTAGTGAAACCACACAATGAAAATCAGCCAGTCATTCTGACTATAAGGTCCCATATGTCTTTGTCATTACAGACCAGCAGTCCCTGAATCTAATTATCATGAAATGTTAAGTACAATTGCCTGCATTGCCAAACATCACAGAAAGAAAAGTAACTTAACACCTTCTCAAAAGCACAAATCTTGCTTGAATATTTCACTCTTGAATACTTCTGTGTTACTTTCAAATAAATTTTACACATTTATGTATAAAATTAAGAGGAAATCAAAATGGTTAGCACCTGAAGAAAACTACAGTGTGTAAGGTGCTACAGCTTATTCTCAAATCTCACGTGGTTACTCCCACTGCAAATCTAAATAGCTTTAAGGGCCTATACCTGCAGTAGAAAGGAAGGACAACAGGCATAAAGCTAGGTTCAATTTTGTTTCAGTAGAAAACATTGCATCCAGAGAGGGGCTCAGAGCTGGCTCTTTTATCTCCCAATGTTTTAGATGTATGCTTCTTTGCCGTTCTCTTCTGGCATGCTGGGCTGTGTGAGGAAGGGTCCCGACTTTTGGGAATTGGAGAGCATTTATGGCCTCACATCCTGCATTTGTTTGCATTCATTGATTAACCCAAAGCATGAATGCAACTGTCTTATCCTCAGGATTACAGGAGGAATGACAGAGAAGGTCCACATGGTCTCTGATATCCCCAAGTACACTGGTGAATGATTATATCTCCCTGTCCCGGCAGATAATCTCCTTCCCCATGTGCAATTCAGAGCTCAGAATATTGATAAAATACAAACTACTTTTTCTCATCAGAAGAAACTGGGCACTCCCCCTGAGTGCTGTGATGTTAACAGAATAGCATTAAGCTACCGTAGGAGAGCATTAAACACAGTCAAGAAGGCCAGTGACGAACATGTCTGCAGTCCCTGCTGGCAAGGGCACACTTCTGTGTATGCAGTGCTTTTCTCACCATTTTTCATGAGCAGGCTTTTGTGGGCACTCTGGGGTCTTAAGGGTCTCATGTTTGAAGGGCTGCCAGGCTTTTTTCATCATCTCTCACTGCAGATGAGACTTTTGGAAGGGGCTGTGTCAGGGATGATTTTAACTGATCTTTGGGGAAGGGCTATGAAGAAGGCTTTTGTTCTTATGATTCCCGATGGGAGGGCCAGCAGGGAAGCATAAAGAGTTACCTTGTTTGCCTGGTGTCATTTCTTTTTACATTTCCAAAGCTGCATGAATGGATTTCAGCCAAAGACCCTTGCCAAGCATGCAACGTATTGGACACAGCTCTGAAACAAACCCCAACTCTCCAAGGAAGATTGCTAGTGTTTGAAAACAACAGCCTGGTGAATTACTTCTTTTCTTTTGCTCAGCTGTGCCCTACCATATTAAAGAATTGAAGTTTCCTGGCGTAGACCAAACACATCAACTCTACGATTTTAAACATATCAATCAAATTGACAACTGACAGAAAGCTATGAACCAGGCCATGATTTTTCACTATTTAGATACACTGGTCTGTATTTCATGCAGAAAAAACAATTCTAAGAAATAATAAAAAGAAAAGGTCACAACAGAAAAAAAAGTCCAGGAAGAACAGTAAGTAAAAGGTAACAGTTAGAGATGAATAATTTACTTTTAAAAAGCCACATGCCCATTCTGTGTAACAGTTTAACTACATCATATTGACTACATCAAATCTGAAGGGCGGTAGCATTTAATGAATCTTTGCTTTCATAGATTAAAGGCTTTCTGGGGAAGACAGAGTTATCTGAGTGACAAATCTAAACTTATCTAAATCCAGCTGGCTCTGGCATTTGTTTCGTGGGGATGCTGGCAGCAGGCTGGTGCACGGGGAGCTGCGCAGCCCAGGGTGTATGTCCTGCACATCTGTGTGGTAGTGGGGACACCAGGAGCAGAGGCCAGCCTGCCAAAGCCATGCAGCTGCTTCCAAAGCCTGATGCGTGATGTGAGCCACAGAGCACGCTTAGAGCACCATCCTGCTTGACAGGGGCACTGGAAAACAGCCCCAACATCTGGTCCTTAAATTAGATTACCTGCAACAGATCTTAAAAAGACCACCAAAAGTGACATGCCTTATTGGCTATTTCAATAGCTATCTCTCAACAAATGCTCTTGCAGCAATATTAGCCCAACTATACTACTCTTCTGGTTACCTTACCTGATAGTTTGGAAAGTACCTTTCTTATGTTATTTAAACATTTCTTCATATCACTAAAATGCAATTATAAATATCTCCCATGCATTCCTGAAACAGGCACTCAAGGATCTGCTCAGATACATACCTGCTTCAGTCTGCTGCTTCCTCCAGAGCATTAGCAGAAACGGAGAAAAGGCAGCAAGTCTGAAACAGAAGCAGTCTGTATTCTGGCTAAACAGAGCATCTTTTGCAGACTTTACTTTGAAATTTAGCTTAGGAAAGTGGCAGCTTGAACACCTCTACTGATAACACTTGTGATGACCCAGCACAGGACAGCAGCAGTCTCACACAGAAACAAGTGGAAAAACAGGTAGGGCTGGAAGAGGTTATTTTATGTTGAAAAGTGATGTACCGGAGCTGATCCTTGCTGCAAGTTTCAGTGACCACACGGACATTTAAAGGCAAAATATATAAAATATATATAAATATATAAAATATGTAAGGTTTTGTCTCTGAGTTGGCTTCTCTGCATGTTACCAGATTTTTCTTCACACTACCCAATTAGGGAATTCAGAGCTTACTAGAGACTGCAGTTTTTAATTTTATTTGCAGATTTACTAATTTCTTTTGACTGGTTTGTCCTTCTAGACAACCACACATACAAAATTATTGCAGGGAGTCATGCTTGCACAGAAAACTGGATAAATCCTTCAGAATAGTGAGATCATCTCTTATTTGTTAAGACTATTTTGTCTAAAACGGTGCTGTTCTTATCAACAAAAATCAGTGGTAAATCACCCATTTGATTTACCAACGGATAAGTGAACAGCAGAATCCAAAATTTACAAAATAAATAACACCAACACTTCAATTTCTGAATCGACACTGAATCATTGCCCAGCCTTTCAAATGATTCCAACCGTCTTGGACAAGACAGACCTCTCTTCTACATTTCTCCCTTATCAGTTTTGTCACTGAATCCTTACATTCACGGAAGGGAACAAGCGACGGTAAATCAATCCCTCACGGCCAATGTGTTCTGTCCCAGACAGGTTACAAGCAGCATGAAGAGCTACGCTGTGCTGTTAGAAGAAGAACTGCAGCTGCCATGGTTTGCTGCATTTGAAAGGCATACACGTGGCATTCATTATAGATGCACTGAAAGCAGCTTGCTGTGTTGCAAGACCCAAGATAATTCATCATGACAATGACAATTTTAACTGCTGGAGTACGAGCTAACACTCACATGAGCTACAGCAGCCCATCCTGCCTGTTCCTCTGCAAAAACCCAAAGCTGAGTATAGAGTACACGGTATCACTGTGCTGCATTGTTTAGAGAGCAGGATTTGGGGAAAGCTTCTAATGTGGAGGGCAATCACCCCTCCAGCAATCCCAGCAGAGCAGGCAAAGATGCTGGCAGACCCCAGCCGTGCACACCTGCATCGGCACCCGTTACCGGCAGGGGAAGGAGAGGAACCTCCCTCTGCTGCTGCACGGTGGCGGTGGCACCCCTGCAAACCCAGGGCAGCAGCAGCAGCCGAGTGATGGAAGCACCTGTCTGAGGGAATGTCGGTGGCTCGCCACCAAGTGACTGTCAGTTCACGTCAGGTGGGTAGCTGCGGTGCTTTGGCTGCCTGCGGCAGTGCACCAGCATTTGTCCTCTTGTTGATCCGACTTTGGATTTCCAGTGAGAAATTAAGTCAGAGGGAGGATCTCAGAAGCAAAAACAAGGATTGAGATGAGGATAGGGGGAGGGAAACCCTATTTCCACAGATCTGCTCTTCAGGACATTAGCAGCATCGTATTTATGTCTTCCACCCTTTCTTTTTTGAGGAACGAGATGTAAGGAGTCTGCTTGCTCCCTCCCACTAATAATTTTTCAGCCTATTGACTAATTTCAACTGCATTTTACAGGAAACACCTTTGAGACTTTACCAACCATCTCTCTCTCTAGGTTGAAAAGATTAAGCAGTCAGGAAGAGAAATGAGATCTTTTTAGTCCTGTCACCAAGGGAAAGACTACAAGACAAGATGCACCTTCAGTACACATCTGAGTGCTCATCTGGTGCTCAAATTAAAGACACTTCAATGAAGCGCTCTGCAGGAAGAGAGAACTCTTATTTATGAGAGACGTGGAGCTGTTAAGTTTCTAGTTTGTGAGTTTGTTCAATTACTGATCCTTCCAGATAGTCACACGTGCAAACTTATTCTAGTGTGTTATATCTGCACAGACAACCATGTTGGATTTTTTGTTAGCAGCAATGTTCCATAATACATCTTATCACATCATAATGGAGTTTTAGATTAAATCTCGATTTTTAAATGAAGGACATAATTTTAAGGCTTTAAAACTGAGAGAGATTTTTATTGCATGCCTTTCAAAGTTCTTTACAGCAACATAAAAACATGCATCAATGTGTCACATAGAAAGATTCAAGAACATTAGTGAAGCAGGCACAGTCAGATGCAAGAAAAAGGACCAACTTGCAGCTCTGATAGTTTATGGTACATAGCTCTACAATTGCTGAATCTTGCACACTAAAGTAAAATCCAGAATTACCATATTTTATTACCATACAGTATGATAATACTTTATAGATGGGAAACCACAATGGTACAACAACGTAATTTTAAAACCCAAGCAATAAAAGATGTGCATGTCTACTTCCTAACTGCCAGCATACTGATTTTCTGCTATTGCTGCTTATCATATGGACTCAGCTGACCAAGGTATTTGCAAAAGCACGTTCCAATAATGAAATACACTGTTTGTTTACACTCCAGCTGCTGCCCATCATTACTATTGAACAAGAACTTGTGTCAGAAGATCCACCAAACCCCCCACATCCAGCATTGTTCATCAAACAGTCAAACATCTCAATGCCCAGAAATCAAACTACCATTGGCTGTGCACTACGTTCAGGCACCATGCAATAAATCTGGAAGGCCTATGCTCCTGAAAAAGCCCCTGATCACCCATTACCTGAATCAAGGAGACACCCTGGCTCTTACATATATCCTCGCTCATTATTTCTAGCTCATGAAGTAACATGCACCATCATGCACTCCAAATCTACTGGAGTGATAAGCATGAAGTGACATTGACTCCTGAAAACATCAGCTGCATTATTCACCTCTGCTAGAGTTTGGATCTTCAGACACAGGAGTCTATGAAAATCTCAACTGAAAAGAAGGGGTGTGTGTAATTTAAAGCCAAGACACTCCCTGGTTGTGTTGATAGTTATTGAGAAACATTAAAAATGGAGGTAAAAGAGTTCAGAAAGCAACTGGCACATGCCAGCAAACTAGTATGAGAACATCATGTAAAACCAGTCACACAGAGACATAAAAAGTATCAGAAAAGAGTAAATGAAAAAGGAGAAAACTAGACTCATTACAAGTTCCAAAATATCCACCATTGCTGGCATTTCAGGGGATCAGTACGGAATCTCGAAGGAATAAGTGAGGAATTTTGTTTCACTCATGCTGTCAAGGCTACAGAAATGGAGCCACTTATCTGAAATGACGACTGATAAATTATTACATGGTGTGTTTAAGAGTGATCAATGTCAGTCAATCTTAATTCATGCCACCCCCTTGGCACATCAGGAATCTCCCCCCAAAACAGCAGAAATTCTCTTGGCATTCCTTCAAACCACAAGCATGGAGATTCAGGTAAGTTTCCATATTACCTAATGAAAAAATGTAATTTTGTAAATAGCCATTTTGCTGAGACCCTGCTATCTATAGTCAGTCCAGTACTATGAAACTGGAGACTAAAAATTGCACAAGGCTATAATAGTACTATTGAACATTTTTTTTGCAAATGTCTTTCATTTCATAGGTTCACTTGCTTCTGAACAATCAATGTATTTTTATCCTTACCATGATTACTGAGGCAGGAACAATACACAGGCAGACAAGCCTGTCTTCGCCTAGATCTGCAGGCACGGCAGGCTTGGGAGATGGAAAAACACAGCCCTGTGGATGGGGAGAGCTGAAGAAAGGGGCCTCCTTAGGCTTCAGCAAATATTTTTGGGGATAAAGCAGTGACTTCTGCAAAGATGCTGCTACTTTGTGCCAGTTCCTTGGGGAAGCAATTTTCGGCCTGGTAGCATACTGCAGGGACCGGGGCTGGTCCTGTCCTCTGGCTGGTGTCTGCGCAGGGGAGCAGGGGGAGGCTTCTTGTACACACAGATGTGTTCAGGCTCTCCTCACTACACTGAATTCTCTAAAAGTCATTAAACCTCTATATGTTTCCTCAAACTTTAGAAATGTTTTAGGGAATTTAATGTAACATTTAACTAGAAGCCTTTTAGCCCTTAGAGAAATAAGCAATATAACATCTGTCCACACAGCTATCACTTTATCAAGGTTGCAAGGTTTGCTTGAAGAGCAGTAGCTACTGGTGACACTCCTGCAGTGCCAGTTAGTGTTTCATGCACATGTGGGTGGTTTTCTACTTTGATATTTCCCCTAAGGCAATTTCTAAGGTAAGACCTCCTCAATCTTCATTGGGATCCACCCTGAACCCTTCTTGACCCTTTCTGTAGCCCAACGGCATCCTGGCCTGTATCAGGAATAGTGTGGCCAGCAGGAGCAGGGAGGTGATCNTAGGTTTTTTACTGTTTCTACACAGTATGTGAGGCTCTAAGGATGCTGTAGGAGCTTCTCCAGCTCAGAAACCTTCAGAGCCCTGCTAGGCTCCTATAGTGGAATGTATATTTTGTAGATACAGACCATACACTATTTACATTCCACAGGGACACATATTTGGATGCCATGCCCCTGCATGACAGTCTACACAAACATGCAATAAAATTATAATAAAAAAGGAATATTAGCAGGCTAAAGTCTGAGATAAAGGCAGTCTTCTCCCTTTACTTGTGCTTTATTAATTGTTAACAGTGTGCTTGGTAACATACAGAAGAGAAATGGGTAACTCTTTAAAGCCAAGACTCAGACGCACACCCAGCATCACCACAGAGCTTGTTTCCTGTGCCAGCCCGTTTTTCCTCTCGGAGTACCTCTGTTCCCGGTGGGAACCCACTAAAGGGGATGGCCAGGCCACTGCCAAATGGTGCCCCGAAGATCAGTTCATCAGGCAGACAGAACCAGCCTTTGGACTGGGGCAGCACTCTCCTCGCATAATATTTTCAACAACCCATCTTATAAATGAAGATACAGGCAAATTGCCCATCCGCCTGAGATGAATTGGAAAGAGGTAGAATCCATAAGTCCTTAATCAGTTCTTAGACAACAACTTCCCTGTAAATGTCAGTGTCTTGGAATAAGAATCAACTGCAGGCACTGGTTTGAAAACAGCAGCATTTAGCACTTTGTTTGTGGTGTCTTGTGAGTTAAAACAAGAGCTAATTAATCACTTTCATTGTTATTTCCAAATATTTTCCAAAATTAATACTGTGTAACTTGTTTCCAAAATGAGAGAAGGACAATTTACTTAGATGAAAACATAATTTAAGATGATAACAACTTAGCAAACATGACCCTCTCTTTTTGCTGCACTGGACATTAACTGTAATACAGTAGATCTGCAGCATAATCATTAGTGTTTGTTCCATTTCCTCTATTAGAGATAATAACAAATACAATACCCTCATTTCCTTATTGCTGATGGCAGCATTGCCAGACTCCTTTGACTGTAAATCTTTTTTCCTCTGTGTGCTACAAAAAACGCTTTGCACTCAGTTTA
The DNA here is from genome assembly GCA_013400755.1 of Pelecanoides urinatrix. NCBI lineage: Eukaryota > Metazoa > Chordata > Aves > Procellariiformes > Procellariidae > Pelecanoides > Pelecanoides urinatrix. The sequence continues at coordinate 13,324 of VZTQ01005105.1, forward strand.
AAACAGGTCTCCAAAAATGTTTTTGACAAAACAATTCTGAATCAAGGCACTGATAGATCAGGCTGGTGTGAAAATAAAACCCACTCTATTTCCCTTCCAACAATTTAAATACATCATTAACAAAAAAAATTTCTTTTAAATCTGTTTACAATAAACAAGAAAAACAAATGAATGTAAGCTAGCAAAATGATGAAGCTACTAATGCAAAATTATGAAGCTACTCATTCAAAATGCCCTCACCGTCTGAACAGATTAACCTGTGTATGATACCATTATCTAACATTGCTTCAGAAATAGCACATTTAGGACACAAATGCATTCCTCTCCCAGGCAGTGGCAGCATTTCAATAGGTTTCCTACATAACTTGACAGTTTACCTACTTGCTTATTTGTTCTTGACAGCAATGTGCTAGAAAGGTCTCCCTGGGACACTCAACGAAGCCCTTGTTAGAATCTTGTCACCAAATGGAAGAAAAGGCCGAGACGATTTCCCGGCTTCCTTGGAGTCATCTCTGTACATGATGTGTTAAATCACCCCTCTCCGAGAAGATTCACCTTCAAGCCTCACAAATAAATTTTGAAGAAATAAACACTTTGTGCTTGGAATACATCAAATGGCAATTATTTTTTTAATTAAAAAAACCCCCAACAACAGTGCCTTAAGATAGATACTGATACTTCGCTCTAGAAGTCATTAAATTGTATGCCATGTCCATGGCAATACTTGCAGTTCAGATTCAAGGGAAGAATGTATATAATTGCCCTGCAAAACACAGCTTCGTATCAATCCAATCACTGGTCCTGCCTGCCTTCACTGACTGCAATTATAAGAAGGTATATGCAAGCAAACAAAAAGATTCTCCCCTTATTTCATTCCTCCTCTCTGTCTGATACCCTGCCTTGATATATAAGGTTTATTATGCATATGAGGCATGTTTTTTTATGGAAGTCCTTTTTAGAAATATTGTTAGAACCTCTTTATTCCGCAGTCTACTACAATCACTATTAAAGTGGGTGTTTATGCTATTTCAAGAGGCTACAAGCAAGCTCACATCAGACACTACACGTTTCTCATTATGGAGCCTAATCTCCATGTCTTTTCTTGTGCTGTGATTTGCCTACACAAATATAATTATAATTTTATAAGTATAAATGCTTATAAATAGCAAAATTACAATTATATACATTCTCTTCCCTTACTGTGACTTCAAGTGCACTGTAAAACCCTTTGCAGTAAGCTATTCCTATAAGAAGATCCCATTTCTTCAGGACAAGACTTCACAGGGAATTCAGAACACCTGTCAATTACCCAAACTTAGTTAAATCAGTTAGTACAACCAATGTATCTGCTGTGCCATTCCTTGTGTTACTTTGCGTAACAAAGAAAGGTTGCTTTGAGAATTTTTGAAAGTCACTTCACTTACATATCCATCTTCAGGCCAGGCATTTATTTATAATTCATGAAGTACAACTGTTGTATACATAGTTAGTAATCATTACAACTACTGTCACGTTGAGTGTAATATAATAAGTATATATGATTTTGTCACATCCACAAAATTACCTTAATAGAAGCAGATGAAACTGCCGTTATGGAGGCTTACCTATTAGAATATATTCTTCAGGACATCTGTTTAACCTACAGCCAATCATATACAAGTTAAAAGTGACTTGTGTACCAGGTAAGCTGCTCTGAAGCTAAAAAAGATGCAATACAAAAGAAAGCAATTCTATTGTGTTGCTTTTTTAACTGAGTGAGATAGTTGGAAACATATCATATGATGATATGTGTGGATGCAGGGAAGAGAGGAAATTTGGCAAATTGCGTGTGACAGAGAAGACAGGCAGCCCACGGATTAAACCACTTTTGGGCACAGCTTTGATGGGAAGCAGAAACAGATGCATGGGCAGCAAAACTGGCCAGCAGGGCTGATGTGGAACCTGCTTGCTCTCCTTCCTCTCTGGCTCCAACAGCCTTTAGAATAATCAGGACTCAGAAAATAACATGCATGACATCAATTTTCTTGTACTTTGCCTACAGAACATAACTATGCAACTATGCAGTTGCATCTTTGAGTATAGGGAAACCTCTTGAGTGAAGTGAAGGTTATTATCATTTCTTAGGTCAGAGAGATGTACAAAGTTTTATGCTCTATATTAATTTTTATTTTCAGAAAACAAAATCTCTTTCAATTAAGCAAACGGAAACACCAAAGAATAGTAATAATTTCAATGCTTTAATATGACAGAGCTCAATTTGTAATTAGAGCTTTACATTTATTTTAGTAAGTTTATTTGAATAAAAAGCAGATGTTCTCAGTATAATTTTCAAATTGCTTTTAGATTTATGTATGGCACGCTTGCATATCATGTACATATGCAAATCTCTTATCCACTTAAACATAATTCCAGCTAGGCATTTAACTGGAAATGGATAAAAGCATATATCTGATTTCTACACAACTCTGCAGAGCTTCATATGCACAATTTGTGCAAGGTCTACTGCCACAAGCCATGCAGATGTCCTTAACATGAAATTTTTGACATAAGCAATTTGTAAACAAAGACAGTATTTTACAAAAAAACAGTTCTTTAGGAGTTCCAGGAGTGATCACAGCTGAAGATATTAGCTACGGGAAATAATGAAATGTGATGAACGAGTGCACAAAGACTGCTATAGTTAATGTTCAGGTGGTGGATCTTCAACTCTTGAGCTAAATAGCTTCAAAATATTTGGCATCTAACCTAATTCTTACAATTAAAATGCAGTACTCTCCTGTATTTCTGCATCAATGACTGAATATTAAGAAGGGGACTCTTTTTCCCTGTAAATAAAGTGCAAAGTACCAGTTAAAAGATGTCAATAAAAGGAGGGGACTTGGAAAATGTTGGATGCCTTGTTACTTCAGGCCACATTTCTGAAATGACCAGAATTTTTAACTGGTACTAGAGAACTTGCTAAATTTCTTCATAAGGATAGTTCCACCATTCTCAGTTCCTATTGACCAGCTCAGTATTGTGGGAATATTCCAGAATATGGTTTTGTAATTCTCCGGTCAATGTCACTTTGACATTTGAGTAAAATTAATTACTTTTAGCTAACAGCAACAGACCCTGCATACGTCCAGTCATGTCAATGTCTTATGATTCATTAATGTTTTCTATAGATTGAGCTTTCTTAACATTAATAAAAAGTTAGCTTTTTTAAAAAAGTTTTTGAGAAACACAGTAATTTGAATTTTATGTTAGTTTGCTACAGTTATCTTTAATATAAATTCATTTGCCCCTAAAACCCCTGAAATAGAATGAATGCCAAAAGACTCTCTATATGTATGGGAATTTTTGAATTTAGGGTTACATTAAACCCACTGACCCACTGGTTCCTATGTAGTTGCATTAGCCTTATGACAAGCTCACGAGAAGGTCCAAATACTAATAAAAATACAGAAAGTTACACAGAAAACTCTTCACATGTCCCTATGCAGACTTCCAAAACAAGACCACAGAAGATATTTCTGAAAAAACATGATGGGACCTATTATGGATTGCTGGACCCATCTGCTCCTTTTTCTTCACAAGTTATATCCCTACCACAAAATGGAAAACAGGTTAGGACTTATGCTTGCTTTACCCATGCACATGGGTATTTACACAGCACTCGTGAATTCCCAAGATTAAAAGCCACCATGTGCTTCACCACTTCACTACTGAACACTGTAAAGCAAGCATAAGTCCTAACCTTTGAATGCTATTTCAGAAAGCCCTTCCCCTGGTGCTTATCTTGAACAGGACAGGACAGGAGCCAACAGTGTTAGGAACTTACTATTGCTTCTTCAATGAAGAGCACACAGCAGTGTCAACGCTACCGCTACGGCAAGCCAACCCTGCAAGCCAGGCTGAGTACATGGCTGGTCACATGGAAGACTGTGTCTTCCTCTTTATCCTTCTCAACAAGCCAAGAGAAAGTATCGCCCAGTTGCAAAGGCTAAAAAGGGTGTTTTGTTTTGGTTTGGTTTTGTCTTACTCTTCAAGGTGACAGAACACCAAAGGAGGACAGCTCCACTTGGAACTGGTTCTTCTCCTTTTCCTGTGGTGCAGGGAAGTTCAAAGACCTTTGTCTCCCAGTCCTCTTCCTGAGAACAGGAGAATTATCTGAAATGACAGCAGCTAACACTAACAGCTGCTATGAAGAAGCCCGGAAACATGTACAATTTTGTACCTATTCTTCTGCTCTTCCTTCACAGACCACAGTTTTAGGAGACTAGACAGACAGCTGGGGAGCACACTGAACAAGGTTTGGTGACAGAAGGTCATCAGAGAGCAAAGACTGCTGCTGGGTAAAGTTACGTTAGTAGGAGTTTTCCAGTCACAGTTGCTGAATAGAGACCAAACTACCTGGCAAAGATGAAGACCACTTTACCCAAACTGGTCAGGAGACAGAGTGTCCATTACAGCCCCAGTCAAGACCTTACGGACAATATGGCACTCCATAATCACATCTTGTGTGTCCTCCACCTGCAGCCCATTTGACAAGACTGAAGTATAGAACCACCCAACACATTATATGTCAAAGTGTAAACCAAACAAAACCCAACAACACATATACAGGGAGAAATCTGGCAGGCAAAATAATATGTTCTACACAGTCAGTTTTCCAGGATATTATAACTAATAATCTTACAAAGAAAATGTATACTAAGGACTTTGTGTTTGTGTTTCATCCATTAAAAAAAGGCACCAAACACCCCAAGATCTGCTTCTCTACAAAAATCAGAATGAACAGGACAGCTTATGAGGAGCCACCATGCTAACTACTCTGAACTACCTCTAGCTCAGGAACACGGGTATTGACATCACATCTCCCTGAAGGTTCAAGTTCAGTTTCTGTGAGCAATCCTTACTTCCCAGGCAAGCTTAAGGCTAACAGTGCCACCTCAGTGACAGGATATAACTGAAGAGTTAGCACAAAGGAAAACTGATTCAGCATCTAGGTTTTCTATGTTGTGTTTTTCCCTGCATGAATTACCATAGAAGTAATACACAATTTCTCCTGCATATTGACAACCTTTTTTTTTTCCTAAGAAAGAGAAAAAATACAAGCGTTCTTGTTATATATTTCTCCAATTACATTGCAAACGGTGCTTTTAACTGCAGATAGCTGCTGTGCCCCTTCTGAACTCAGTGTTCATCTGCCTCTTCTTCCAAAACACTCCCATGCAAATTTCCCAAAATGAAGAGTATGCCAGAGTGCAAGTGTTAAATCTGAAAACAAACGTAACTCTATGCTTTCCTTCCCATTCCTCTTGGCAGGCTAGAAGGAGAACGGCAAAAGCGGACCATGCTGTCAGAGAACACGATACGACATCATAATCCTCAGCACAGAATTGCAGCCGGAACAGCAAATTCCTTCTTGTCTTACAGTATCAATCATTGGTCCTTTTACTAACAACTGTATTCTGAATGAACACGCTGAATCTGGCCTAAATCTGCAAGTTCCTGAAATACCACTTTTGAGCAAACATTTTGAAAATTTGACAACATTTTACATTTCTCTTTCCTCCCCCACCTGAAAAGCAGAGATTGCTAGGTTTTGGTAGATTTAGATCAGAACAATGTTTCCTAACCAGACCCTGAACAACACATGCCAGGAACAGACTCAGAAAACCTCTCCCTACTGCCAGGGGGAGAATGGAAAACACTCAGCATTCATCAGGGAACAGACAGAGATCTGAAGGTGCAAATGCCTCCTCTATTAAAACACAAATCTTTTGCAAAATTTTCTCAAGAGAGGAAGTCAATGTTCTTCAGTATCTACGATCATGCATAAGATTACTCCTCTTACATACAATACTCCCAAATTTTGTTACTATTCTACACAGGTCTTTATCCTGTGTTGTAATATGTAGGTGTCCCTGCCATTCTCTTTTGTGGAATTTAATTTCATTTTCTACAGAATTGAGCCCCAGGTTTCTTCCCTGTTTTGTCTCAATACACTTATTCTTCTTAATGGTGTGCCTTTTTAGGCCTGGCTAAGTATATATTGGTAAAATAACACATTTGCCTCGTTCAAAATTTCAGAATTTTGTGACATTTATACCTTGGTTAAGTTCACCTCATAGTTGGTGGCTAAAACTAAAATCCATTGGTCACCTCTACCTCCAGCAAGCACTAACTCAATGATTGTATACAAAAAATGAAACTTAATTCTTAATCTTTATCTAATGTCCACTTTTCTTTCAATGCTAAGACCCCCAAATATTTTAATCAATTCTCTTGGGTCTCAGCCAGTCTTTAAAAGTCTGATTACCTCATTTGGTTTAAGCTTTAATTGTTAGACACAGCAGTGCCTCAGGGTCTGTAAAATATACTTGCAAGCTGCACATTCACGGCAGGTTCTTACCTACTATATACAGCTCATTATTGGACAGATCAAAGTTCACTGAAATGAATAGAAACTTTTAATCTAGATTTTCCCTCTCAAACCTGCAAGTGGCTAAGTGCCCTCAGTCTTTGCAATCACAGCTGAGAATTCAGCGTGCTCCCTGTGAATTTAAGCTGACAAGGAACTGAATAGAAGTGCAGGCATAGAATGAACCTTGAAGTGGTAGAAAATTTAAATTAAAAATAGAAATGAAAATGGAGGGAGTCCCACATATAGCTTCAGGAAAATGTTCCTATTTAGACAAGATAATGGCCAGTCATAAGAAAACAACCTATTATAAAATGTGATGGGAAATTCACTTAAAGACTCCTGGATGAGATCAAAACTACATAGAGAATGTATGCTAGTAACCACCCTAATTACAAAAAGTAAACTGTTAAAAATAATTTAAATTTAAATATAATGAAAAGAGTAATTTAACCCCCAAGCAGAAACTTATAACTTTGACATTAATGCAGAGTAGGGAAGAAGGAACACAGTTTATTTTTAGTGACAAATATAAGATTTTGAAGATACACATTAAAAAAAAATCAGTGTCATTTTCTTAAGTTTGGCCAGCTAAGAAGTAGATACCTCTTACAGAAAAAGTGTGTAAGTGCCTTTTTCTGACCAATATTGCAAGGATGATTTGAATTCCATAGCGTCAGTAACTCATTTTGCAAGTCAGGCAGTGAAGATCTGCCCTCAGGGCATCTGTGTGCAGAAATTCATTAATTACATAAAATAGAAAAACTACTACCAGAATAAGCATGCAAGAAAACCACACTGTATACAGCTGATCCTCTGAGAAGGAAAGGACAATGATGTGCCAGAAGAAACCGTCCTCAAATGCATCTTCTCTCAGGAATGAAATTCACCCTGTTCTGAGACGTTGGGTAGCAACAAAACCTATTCTGAATAGCACAGCAAAAGAGCTAAAAGATGAATGCTGGTTTGCCCTAGTTTTGTACAAGCCTTTTATCTCATGAATGAAGCTCTCTCCCAGCTTGAAGAACAGTGGAAGAATAATGGAAAAGGCGAAGGTGCAGAAGAGAGAAAAAAAGGTAGTTTGTTCCCACTGAGGGCAAATACAGTCATGGATTGGGAACACCGGATCAGAGGTAAGCGGCAGAGAGAAAAATCATGAAAAAGCGCAAAATGGATGCGGTGGTCTTGAAAACAACACTGGTTTTGTTATCTTCTCTGTTCCTGGGAGGACAGATGTCTGATATATTTATGCTGGTTTGTGACCTGGAAGATTAAGATTCATTTTCTGCATGCTACTCTGACTGCTTGCTTAATTCTTGGTAAGCCAGTTAGAGCTAGGCTTACAGGTACTGAGATATTACAAGAAAGAGATTTATCTAGAAGCTTTATGGGATTCTTTTTGTTTTTTTTAAGAGTATTAGTCCGTTTGGTTTAACAATTTCAAAAGGAATTGAACAAAAATGCTTAGGTACTTTTAAAATCCCACTTTATACTTTTGATTAAATCCTTTAGAAGTGTCTCAAAAAAACATTTCCTGAATGAAGACATAATACCTCCTCATGTCAATGATCCACTGTGAGGACAGATTCATTACTACAGTAACAGCCCTTTACAAGGGATTTATAAAACAAGTAGATAGACTAGTTCAAGAGAGTTCAGCAAAGTGAAGGCTAAATGCTTCTCTTGTTAAGAGCAATTTGTAAAAATTGCAGAGGTCAAAATGCCTACCTGGTGCAAGGAGGGTATTTGTTGGCATGGTCTATTCAGGGGATTGTACAATTATTTGGTTTTAAGAATGATCTATGGATATATTTCCTCTTATTCTGGAAAGATTACTCTGCTGCAGCAGTATTTTCCAGTTTCTAACAATAACTTCGTTCTGCTCACAAATGCCATTCTGTCAAGTTTACAGCCCCCATCTACCACAGTACTTAGGCTGGGCTACACAGATCGCAAGTTGGGAACTGCCACTTCCAAAGCTTTCCAGTTTTGGCTTAGATGTACAACGTCAGCTGTAAGAGCAAAAGTCAATGCAGTCCATCCCAGCTGGGGATCTAGTACAAGGATCTATAAAAATCCAAATTATCGCATGCTCATATAAAGGCCAGTCTTTTAGCTTTCGTACATCACCGTTCCACTGATTTCAACCAAGCTATTTTAATTCATAGAAGCTGAAGATCTTAATCTGGTTCCTGGCTTTTAAAATAAAGAGCTGAAACACCTTCTGAAACATCTTTCAGCAAAACTTAATCATCATTTTCGCAAAAGAATGATAAATAATGTAGAACCATTTTAACTAGGGCACTTCCACTGGAAGAAAAAATTGGTTATAAAATAATAATCTGACCCAATTTTAAGAAGTTTATACAAATGCATTATGCTGTGCGCTAAACTTAAATACATAATTTAGATTATGTTGGATGAGAGTGACTAAGTAAGCATCAGATCATTCAGAAAGTAGCACGAAGTGAACATGATGGTCTTGCAGTATGTTTGGCTACTGCAGTAAACACCAGTTCTCACATCTTATCTAGTGTTCGTATTTAGGCTTACAAATAATACCAAACCATGATTTATAGGAGTTTTTCACAATGGGGTATTTCGTTAGCATTCCAGGTAAACATGCCCAGATTGGTCTGTTCCTTCTGAATAACTGCATTACTGCTGTAACCACATTAACTTTCCCTCACCTCTAACTTTTCCTCACTTCCATAGAGGTCAATCATCACCACCAGTCCTATCCTGAGGACAGCTCTTTCGACACTGCATCTCCGTGGATGATCTGTACAGATCCTGCCTCACCACTACCACCCTTCAAAAGAGCCCTTCAGGCTGACCTCTCTTTTTTCACAACTGTGATCAACAGTTGTTTTTTGTTTGAAAAGTCTAACAATCTGGAAATACACCCAAAGTCAGTTGTGTCCCATCTGCACTATTTGCACACCTCTGAGCACTTGTGTCTGCTCAAAGATCTTTGCAGTCTTTCTGCTACCTGGCTGCTTCACCCCAAACATCTGCTGCAGACAACCACACAGTGCCACTGGATAAAATCCAAAATATCTCCTGCTGACTCTGAAGTCAGACTACCAGGCACAGCAGAAGGCAAAATCTTTAGCATCTCTCTCTCCTTAGGCCTTGCTAATAATGTCTTAGTTTCACAAAGTAAAATTCCCACTGTATTACTATCTGTCTGAAATGCTCTGAGTGTCCCAACTGGACTGTTTTTTCTCCTCCAACACATCCCCTCTCTTCTGCACTGGAAGTGATCAGTGCTAGCGCATAGACTAGATATTTGACAAATTAATTTCTTAAGTACTTTCCCAGCATCTGGTTGCTGGTTTGGTGAACATCTGGTGTGAAATCAGATGGAAGAGCTACAAGTGACTAAGAAGTATGGATAATGTACACAAATACTGTATGTACCCACTAGATACCTTCCTCTTCTTGTCTCAAAAATCTTTATACCTTTCTCTAACCGACAGAATGTGAAATAGTTGTACAAAAATTCAAATGTTTGAAAACTACACAAAACATAGAGGAAGAAGGTATATTAGGAACTGCACAAACTAGTGGCACCAAACTTTATTCTGATCTCTGTCAATATTACTGTCATTCTGTGTATGTACGTGCAATTTGAAGAGCAGTGAGAATTGATTTTTGGTTAGATATGTTGTAACCTACACTATCTACTTCCCCAGTAGATACTCCATACTTCCTTGCAATAAGCCTTGTTTGTATAAATGCTCCTGCATAGTGGCAAAAACTGTGATGGGTCACCTTCAGGCAACAACTGCAAATGAAGCCTAACTATTTTCATGGCAATATTCTGCAGGAGTATCTGACTCAAATTCTTATAACTCTTTACACCAGCTAAAACGCCTGGCCCATCTGCTACCCTTTTAAGTTGAAAGGAAAATTAATGCATTTTCTTTTGTTTAAGGTTCTAGATAAATTACTGTGACATACTCTGCAAAAAATGAATGAGAGACTACACGAGTGCCAGTGATTTCGAATTACTTTTAGGGCTAAAACAATCAGTGCTGAACTCCACAGATTTTTGAGATTGGACAGAGCACACACTCCACTGCAACAGATGACTTAGAGCATTAAATGTATTGCTGTCTGCCACCCAAAGTCACTTTGTGCCCTTTAATGTGCCACTACCTTAAAAAAAATCAATACAAAATTAATTATAGGAGGGAACTTGTGTGGACTGTCTCCTGTGAACTCTGCTTCTTTCACACATAAGCATTTATTGAGCCATTATAGGTGAAAGATTAGGTGCTGAGCGTATGATGCTAGATAATACTCACAGCAACCGCCTCCAGGATTTGTTTAACAGCATCAGCAGCATCTCGTTCACTATAGTAACCCTTTTCCACAATCCTACAGAAAAAGCAACAAGAGAAATTGTGTTGAGGATTATGTATTAAGGTAAAAGCTTCTTTTAAAAAATGAGCTAGAAAACAATCAAATTTAAATATGACCAGGACTCTGGAGTGCCCCCTAAAGAACAGAAAACAATGCTTTTGCAATTTAGGTTACCTTTGATTCCCAGTTAAATTAAAAACTGGAAATAAAACATGAACTAAGTATGAAGCTCATAATACACACACATTCAGTTGAAAGGTTTTAGAATTTTCTATATTTAGGGAGTCTGAATTACTCTCAGATAAAGCTAGGTATCCTTTAGGAACTGCTTTTTCACTTTTATATTTAACTTAAGCTTCCCCTGCCCCCCTTATTTATTTATTTCGTTATTAAATAAAAGCTTTCTTCTTTAATAATGTTATCTCCCTGGAACCTTACCATGATAAAAACATTAGGAAAGAAAATACTTTTCTGTGTTAAGGTAATGTTCTGAAGTGGTGTATTTCAACATGTTGTGTGCTATCCTGCACAGAAATGGCAGCAAGGGTTAATGTAGACTTCTGGGTTGGCCTCCCAAAGCCCAGCTGTGTTACTGCAACTCTTTTAGAAGAACACCAGCAGTGGCACAGGGTCCGGGGGCTGACTCAGGATTTGCATCACATGTTCTCCAAGAACTGCCATTACAGAATGAAACACTATATAAATGCATAGTTCAGTTAAACAGAGTCAGCAGAAAATTAAGATTTGCACAATGACATATAAGAAGTTAATAAGAGAGGGATCTATCATTAACACATACTAATGGTCCATTTAAGAAACCTAACAGACTTTTTATTATTGTATCTAACTACATACAGAATTTGTGAACTACAATAATTTTCCCTCAGAGAGTTACCATGAAGTTCAGATCTTTGACCTGAAGTTTTGATTTTTTACCATATTCAGTTTTCAAAGCCTAAGAAAACATAGACAGATGTTGTCCAGAAACAGAACCTGTGGTGCCTATTACACATTTTATAAAATGATCTCCTGCAAGCACACAAACCACTTCTACAAAACAATGCCCTAAAATCCCCATGAAGAAGGAGAGCAAGAAGCCTGTAACGTCTGAAGTCAAAAGTCACTGGAAAGACCTTCTCCCTTCGGGGTCCAGAAATATATTCTGCTTGTGGCAAGAAGGGTATACTCCTTTCTCCCCACTTCCCCTGTTTTCCAGTATCTTTTTATCACTTCTCTTCTCCAAAATACCACACGCATATTGAGCTACCTTCAATGCAACTCCTTACAGCTTTACAAAAGCTGACAGGAAAGGTGTTGACTGATGTACATACTCATTAGAAGATTAAGTGCAATAAGAAACAATACAAAAACTATAATCCACCAGAGACAGATGTTACAAGCATGGCACTGCAGAAAATAGTCTATACACGGGTATTGCTAACCAGCTGCAATTACTTTACCTTAATACTCATTGTGTTCACAGATAACTAACTCTATTCATGTGGTATCAGTAATAGCAGGCAATCCCTCTCAAGCAGGAGTTCTACTTCATCATGATTTCTTGGCTGCGTAACCATTTGGCCTTATTTCTAGAAGGTTTTTTTTCTGGCAGCCCTTCAGCTACCATCCCATATGCGCTGCTTTACCTCCTTTGCATTTTTGTACCTCTAGCCCTTCCCCTGCTTTGGTCATATGTTTAAACCATCAGGAAGAGCTTTACTTGACCTAACCACCACAAGGGTAAAACAAAGTGAAGTTTTCTCAATGGGACATTATGTTAGGCTTTTAACCTCAAGTTTAGGAAAGAGGTTACAAAAAATCATAAATTACACAATAAAATGCTACATTATGCTTGAAAGTAAGAATCCTCCTGAGCTATTTCAGGCTGAATTATCCTCCTCTGGTAGATTACACGGTGAGACCTGAGTCCCAGTGACTCTCTTGCTTGGGCCTTTGTTCCCCCAAATATACTGATTTGGCTTCCTCCTCATTTTTAATTCAAATATTTAGTGTCAGCCAGCAAGTTCCTGTCTTTACCATCCTTAAGCATTTCTGAGAATACAGACCTCGCCCCCATCCCGCCTTCCCCCGTCCCTGCTGGTATTTTGGGTGCTAACTTGCTCGTCCCACCATGGCACAAGCATCATGTTAAAACACTGTCCTTGTTTTACAAGATTCCACATATTAAAGGCATTCACATAATCATTCTGTTAAGCTTACAATCTTTAGTAGGGCACGGGAGATCATAAGAAAATTTCACATTTGGTCACAAGGTAGTAAAACCAAGAAGTCTGCTGTGCTAGTTTGATCCTCTGCTTACAAACTGCTGTAGATTTTGGAATACATTCCACAATGCACCACAGGAAAAAGACAGGCATTGCAGGGCTGCTGCTGGGGAAGTGCTTCACATCGGCTGAGCTGCTAGGAGCGCACCAGGTTTAATTCCACCATCGCTCAGGCATACATCCTCTGGGAACAGGCCATCCTGCCCATGCCTTGTGCCCAACAGCTGCAGGATGACCTTGTGCACCTGACCTCAGAAGCATGTGAGGCAGAAGGCAGAAGGTTTTAAGGTTTCAACAGGATTTGAAATTGTCTGGTTTTCCAACATATGTGCCTAAGATCAGAGAAATACACAGCAATAGTTACAGTTCAATACGTTTCTCCTTCATCCAACAAATGGCTAATTTTACAATATGGTATCCCAGTATTTGTTGTATCCTTTCTTTTTCAAACAGATAAACATGGGTAAAAAAAGCCCAGAAGACATCTCTTAAATGCAGCCAACTTCTTTGTCTTTTCCTCCACTAAAAATCAAAGAAAAGATGAGGTTCTTAGCTTCCTGTCAATGCCCAACCAATGCAGGAAAGAAAACCACCAATTATCTGACCTCTGGAAACAAGAGACATCAAAGAGATGCTCAAGAGTGCCCTCCTGATCACAGCATATAGAAGACCACCCTGACTTAGACAAGTATATGTTGGTATGGATAGGATACTGCTCTCGTTATTTACATTGAACACATAACAGAAGAAGCACATAGACACTGAAGATGAAGCCATTGTGAATTTACACTTTACAGTAAACAAATGTAATAAAGTGTGGGCCCGTATTTCAGGAGAGCAGTAATACCTAACTGTAGAATTATTGTGCAATGCACATGACTCATCCACTGATGTTACATGTACATGACATGCACCGGCAAGCCAATTTCAGCTTATGTCACGTGCAGGTAACTTTCTAGTTTTTCAGAAGTTTAGAATCTAGACTTATTGAGAATACAAACCTAATTATTAATAAATAATAATCTAGCAAGTTGAAAATCTAATCTCCTGTAACAGCAATAAATAAAAAAAGACATACTTCTTGCTAAAGATGAAAATTTATTTCTAAGGGCACTCTGCTTTAAAGCTAAAACCTGGCTATTAGGCAGCAAGGAATAATACTGAGAGAAGATTATCTTGTAGTTTAGGTCCTGTAATAATGCTGGGGAATCATCTGCATATCTATTTTTTGCATCCTTCCTGCGATAGTTTACATAAGACAAATGGTAAGTGTGCCAGCTTGCTTTATTATAACAACACTCCTACCTGAGACCAATGAAGCTTCTTTACAAGGATTTTTCAATTTCAGCCTGCAGATTAACAATGACTCATTGCCCTTTTTTCCTTGACGGGAAGGAAACCGGCACAAATGTCTTATTTTGTTATTATGCAACCAAAAAGAATTATTTATACCCAGTTTACAGAATGATCTTTAAGAAAAGCGTGAACGAAGAAAGATTAAACCTTTGTTGAGAGGTAGAAAGACAGGAACAGTAACAATAAGGAACTAATTAAATACTCTCTTTGATATGCAAACGAAAGAGCCGGGTAGGCCAAAAGAGTGCTGGAGAGAAAAACTGGGAGGAAGACAGCAGGGAATCCAGAAGAAGGGATACAGAAATGCTTAAAGTCAAATTTAAAAAAAAGCTTGGAAAAACACTGAATTTGGTGTTGCAAATATCCAGGAAATTCAAGACAGCGCTTCAAATCGAAGATGACATTCTAGAGCAAGCAAAAATGCAATGCTGATGAAATAAACAATTCGTATTCTAATCACATTTGTGTAGAATCACTTTTTCATGCTTGCATGTACAGATTTATTGAAATACGCCGACTCAGTTGTTTACACTTGTACACGGCCAGACACACGTCCAACAGAGCACGTACTGACAGACACCAAGCTACACATCTCCTGAAACACCATCTGATTTAATCTTGTCTTTCCAAGCACGTGTGAATATATTTGAGACAAATCTGCCTCCTTCTACAAAGGGAAGCTGGGATGTATTTCCCACAGGCCCTTCCTCACTCCTCCTTCCCACTATGGCCGGAGATGGAGATGCCCCTTGGGAACAGCCCCGCTCCCTGTGGTGCCACGGCGCACCCCTGCCTGCCTGCAGGGTCTGCTCACTCGGCAGAGCCCACCCCGCTGCACCCCCCATCCAGAGCCCACAGCCGCCCCACCAAAGCAAGGATAACGCCCTCTCAGCTGCTGCTGGAGCTCAGAGGTGGAAAAGCCTTGTGCTGTCAGGTAACATGAGGAAAACCACCCTTAGCGTCACACCGCCCAGCAAGCCTGTGGAAATGGTATAATGTGTTTCTTGTGATCCATGCTTTCTTATACACAGTAGGTACTTGAAATTGGGCAACTTCCACGTAATCGTCGAGCACATGTAGGTTAATTTGCAGTAATGCTTGCCAGCTTCTATCCAGCCTTTCTAGCATTTCTGTTCCTTCTGAGTACTGCAAGTTTTATGGCGATATAAATCCTTCAGTTTTGCACTGCCACTCTACCACAGCAGTGCAACATTCCCTATGTTGCTTATAATGTTTCCATTATGCACATCTTCATCAGAATCAGCAGAAGCATAAATTCTTACCAGCATTCACCATAATTCTGCAGCCTGCAGTATAATTTGGGAAAACCATGGATTTTACTCCTTTTGGGACATTCTTCTTAGGACTTGGTACTACGCTTTAATTCATCACATCTGTATGAAGTCACTGAAAGCAATGGTATATCACAGTGAAGGGAGGTAGGTAGTGGCCACACTTGCTCTGCAGAAACTTTATTACTGGTAGAAAAAAAATAAAAGGAAGAGCACAGTCCTGCTAAACTAAACACACTTGATCTGAAAATCAATGAGGAAAGAGATGGGGAATCCCGACATGTCATTTTAGAATCAATTTTCAGAGCAGTATTAAAAGTATATCGATACACAATTTTACGGTTGACTGGAATAGATGTATCTGCAGATTAATAACAAGCATGTTAGGCAACAAGTGGAAACAATCAATCTCCTACAAAAACAACCACATGAACCTTTCATCACAGAAGGAAAGGACTAGGCTTTGGGTTTGATTTTTCAATGAGTAACAAAACAGAGGGATAGATCTTTCCAAATCCAGCAAGAGAAACAGCTGTCTGCACAGCTGCAGTGGTTAAAAGAGGAGTCAAAAATACCCAGCAACTTGCTTTGAACAAGCGGAGGACTCATCCAATGTCAGAGGATGGTAGACTGGGATAGTCACCGATGGCACCCACCTCTTCATGCAAGACTGCCAATACCTTAAATTCTTGTTCAGCACCAGCTGCTGCCCTGGCAGTGAGACCTCTTGGCTAAGAGTGAGGCAGGGCTGTACATCCTTCCCTGGCAGCGCAGCCTGCAGAGCTACTCCAAGCCTTGCACTGTAACAACTCCTGAAACTTGTAATTGAGAATGCCAGGGGGTGGAAGAAGCAACACGAAAGAGTAACCAAATGGTACAAGAAGTGGATACTTTACCAGCTCCCTGACCCTGACAGCAAAGCCTCTTTCTCTTTTGTTTTTCTTAGGTATGGGAATCCAGTGCAACGACTATTCCTGCAATTTTAAACGCAAGCTGTTCTCGTGACTCCTTGTGATCAAGAAAATTTGAAATGAAATTTAAAATTTTCTACAAGGTAAAGTGAGACTGAAAATTAGCTGAAACAGGAAAAGAAAATGACATCACTCTATTCAACAGCAAAAGGGTTTCCACAACGAACATTTTCTCAGTGAGTGATTCACAGATCTATTGGCTCATACCAATATGAGGTATGATTCCAGTTCCTTATTGCTCTGATGCATTTGTTTAGTTAAAAAGTAAGGTTTCTCTCTAAATATTTATGTATTTTCCATACTACAGCACTGAAGAGTAATAAATATAAGAAAAGGAGCTCTGATTCAGTTTGATGATTCTCCTTTATTTTACAACCATTTTCATAATTCAGTGCAGACTAGCTGTTACTGTCGCTAATGACTCAAACTGTCTGCCCATGATCTGAAGAAGGATAATGGGAAATACAGAACGGGGTTTGGATCTGACTCCAAGTCAAACAAGTGAGACATTTTTCTTCATACCTTGTTTAGAAATGAAATGCGGCATTGCAGTCATTCAGGAAAACTATTTTCCCTCCACCGTTTTTAAGTAAGAGGCACTTTCTGATAAACATGGCATGCAGGAGAATTTAGAATTTTATCTCGTACTAGGGTTTGTTTTCCCCTCTTTAACTTTCTTTCTACTTCCTACTCAGCATTTCTATAGCACCCACAGAACTATAAAAATCTTGTAGGAATATCAAGAATTATACATTAAAAGCCTGGGTAAGACTAAATAAATAGCCACACCTTCAAAAGTAGCAATCACCCAGGTGTCTGCAGTGAAATCAGTAAAAACAGTTCAGTGCCCATCATTTTCAAAAAGACAGGTTCATCTTTCAGAAGCTTAATTTCAATAGACATTTTTAAAAGTAATAGTCTTTTTTTCTAGAGGTTTTGAAACCACAGTGCTCATAAACTAGCAGCTCAAACTTCTCTTTCAAACACAAGTTTCTGTATTACTGTGTGAGGCAACACAACAGAGTTATTCCAGCATTTCACAGCTCCTGTTTGGTGAGCCACAGGGACGGGGCAAAGGGAAGGGTCACTGCCATCTTGCAAAGGAGGCAGTGGCCTGGGGAAGGGAAAGAGCAGCACTGAAGCCACTGATGAAGCTGCCCTGCGAAGAACCGGTGAGGCTTCCATTGGATTTCTTGTCTAGCTAAGGCACCACATTATAAGAAAGACGTGGGAATGTGGAGAAAATTCAATGGACAGTAATTGAGACATAGAAAACACGACCGGGGATGAAAGATTGCAGGGACTGCAAATATATAGTCTTCCACAGTCCTCCACCATGTGAGAGTTTGCTATAAAGAAGGAGGTAATCACCTTCTCTCTACCTACTGGGGACAAGGCAAACAGATTTTGGCCAAATTTGCAGAAAGGAAGTTTTTCCTAATATTGAGGAGAATCTAATTACCAGGCTGGAGAGCCACTGGAATAGCTTACATAAGAAGATTACAGAAGTGTTTAAGAAACAAAATGCAAAACCCTGGACCCTGAAGGATGGTTGAAGTATACTGCCTGAGCTCAGGTGAACAACCTGTCCACTCCAGCCCTCCATGCCAAACCAGCACAGCTGTAGCTGCCATGAAGTTTTAAACACATCGCCCCGGAGCTCACTCTGGCACATCGCTTACTTCCCAGTAAGAGTGAAACAAATGACCATCAAATTCTGAAACTGGGCACTGCTTGCATAACATACATTGTGCTTTTATCCCTCTATGTCAAAATTTGCAAGAGTATTCACACTATTATTATTCAGTTCAGGATTATTTCAGGTTCACCTGTTCCAGTCCTCCTTTGTGGCCTTGGCATCTCTTGCAGTGCATGGATGTGTGATACATTCCTTACTCCAGCGACTGAAGTTCAACGTTGAACTGAGAAGTATACTAACTGAAAAGGATTTGCTTTTCAGGCTTTCATAAAAAAATCAACTTATCATTTAGGACAAGCATTTTGATGCTCTGAATATTTAGGATAACTGTACTTCTTCCTAAAACATTCTGGTTTCCGTTTATACTCGTCATAATGTACATAGAAAAAGCAATGAGAAACAAAATGTACAATGCACTCACATCCTAAGTGATTTCATAATTTCAGGAAAGGTGTTGAGTCAAGGCGTAGAAGACACATCATTAGCTCTTGGATCAGTCAGGGACTTCCCGTATACATATATGTAGGTATATATATCTCAACTTGTCACCTGCACAGAGCTGTTAAAACCTCTCTGCATTTCAAAGAAATATGAAAGCTAAATTTGTTAATAATTGAGCAAATCAGCTAAGGCTTGATCAGCTTCCTATTTAATTTAACAGGTGTATCTCTCCTCGTTTGTCTGGCATCCAGACCATGTATGTCTATACAGCAGTGAGGCTGTGCAGAAAACCGAGAATACATATGTCAGAGATGCTCTAATCACAAGAAGTACCCGTATTAACAATACCTAACAAAATAAAGAGCTCCACAGGCACTGATGTGTCCTACCTCCAAAAGGCGTGCCCAGTTCCAAGAGTGGGCTAGCAACATACAGACTGGTCCCAACTAGGACATACTCATGATAACAATTCCTGCAAAGTTATCTTAAGCAATAACAACAAAAGGCAAGAGGACATTTTAAATGAAGATGTTTTAAGTGAAAAGCATTCCACAGTGAAGTTAAGAACCACGCAATTTAATGTCACAACAGTTCACACTTAGAGAGTGGCAGGAAGCCAGCCAGTATTATAATAGCATCATCATCATTGCTTGAGTCATTTAGTCATTTATAAAGCTGCAAGTGTGTTCCCTCTGGCGCCTGGTGTTTCATCTAATTCTAAGTGCATGCATTGACCACACCGTAAGTAGTATCCTACGCACAGACATTTACAAAAAATCATTTATATCTCTCATCTTGAAGAGAATACTGCAGTCAGTAGATGCTGACTGACTTAGCGTAATTCTGTCCAGTGACAGAAAATGAGATGCTGACCACAAAAAAGTGTAAAGGCGTTATTACAATTCTCTACAGGAAGGAAATACCAAATTACATTGGAAAGACTACAAATGAGCATTAATGCACGCTTCTTTATTCTTAAGTTACTGGGCTTTATCATTACTGCAGCTGAAATCAAGAGACGCTAAATGAGCTATTATGACATCAAGGAGCACTTTTACCAGAGCTAATTTGTGTGTTGTCTTCTGATTTTAGAGAATAGGGCATAGCTGGTGTAGTCAAGCCAGACCTCTTTTTTTTTCTGGCCAGTCCTGAGTGAGGGGGCTATAACTTGCTCATGTGAAATAGAGAGTCCAGAGGACTGCTCTGACCTCTGTTCAGAAGACAGACGGCGACCGCATAATGAGACAGAGCTCAGAAACAAATAAAAGATGCTACTTTGCCACTAGTTTATAAAAGACTCCCACTTTAGTGACTGATTAATTCCTTGACTCTTTTTGATGTCCATTAGCAATTCCAATTTCCATAGGCAGAAACACGAAGGTGTGCCTGAAGCCTGGGAAGGCTTCAGGAAATTTTGTCTATAAGAGGTAATCATTCCCCCATCTCTTAAAAAGGCAAGTTCTTTAGAACAAGTAATTAATATTTTTGTTCATGTAAGCTCCATAAAAGAAGATAGTATCAGCTTGAATCTATATTTCAGAGGAAACTATATGAAATCTGAAATGGAAGCAAGTGGAGAGACTGTCAGCCGTAAGCAGTATTTTTAGACAATGTTTGGTGCACTTAATAAGATGAAAGAAGAAACAGAAGAGTTTGTGGTCAAGATGCCAAAGTACAGACAAGGAGAATGTATGGATTGACATTATCATTTGAAGCTGAAAAAAGAAAGACTCTAACAAAAACTGTTCTTATCAAACTGCAGGTATTCTGACTAAAATGAGGTTAAAGTAGAGTTGATGTTTTTTGCTGAAATTTGTATTTAGAAAAGTGATATATTGGTGATTCAGCCTAAAGGCAACATATGAATAAAATCTGAATGGAAAAGACCAACTTCAAAAAAAGTTAGTCCATAAAAGACAGATACCAGACTTACCGTGCTGCAAGACCTATTACTGCCTGTAACAATGAAGAGGTTAATTGTTAGAAGCAAAGCCAGAAAAACAAAGTGACCAAGAATCTGATGAAATATACCATGTGATAGAAGAGAAAGTCAAAGTTAACAGTACCAAGAAATGACATTTAAGTAAAGAACGGTGAAGGGACAGAGGGCAAAAGGAAGAGGCAAGAGAAAAATATAACTGCACCAAGCTTAAGAAGAATCATCATTATTCTAAAAGGGAAGAACTATGTAGAAAATTGAAGAGGTAATAATCAAAGGGTTTAACGCAATAAAATGAGGCCACTGGCTACTTATCTAACCAAATCTTTGAACAGTCAAAGGTTTATTGGTTATTAATAAAAATGTGGTAAAAAAGCAATTAGTTTGACAAACAATTTGCCTATATAAATGAGATGAGTCTATTCTTTTTCCAGGAAAACTACATCTATTTTTGTGGTGTCAATTCATTCTACATTCCCTTATGGTCACTGCATTTAAACTCTTCTTTCCACTGTGATCTTCAATTTATATTAAAATGTTTGATTCCATTTATTTGACCTCAGATTTAGTCCCACCTATCTGAGAGCAGCTAGAGGGTTAATTCCATCAACTCTGCCTCTAGCTTTCTCCTGTTAAATGGAGAAGAGCTGAAATGGAGAGAAGCTTTCTGATTATAAATCTGCCTTTTAAAAGTACCCACATAAGTTTTATAACTTTATTTTGTCTGCACAATATGATGAGTACCTCAGGGTACTCAGCCCCCTAAGCTGGAAGACAGGGACGGCGGGCAGGATAAACCCCCCATAATCCACGAGGAAGATGTTAACGACCTGCTACGCCACCTGGACGCTCACAAGTCTATGGGGCCGGATGGGATCCACCCGAGGGTACTGAGGGAGCTGGCGGAGGAGCTTGCCAAACCACTCTCCATCATTTACCAGCAGTCTTGGTTAACAGGGGAGGTCCCGGATGACTGGAGGCTTGCCAATGTGACGCCCATCTACAAGAAGGGCTGGAAGGAGGATCCGGGGAACTACAGGCCGGTCAGCCTGACCTCGGTGCCAGGGAAGATTATGGAAAGGTTCATNGCCTCCTGGCCTGTATCAGAAACAGCGTGGCCAGCAGGAGCAGGGAGGTGATCGTGCCCCTGTACTCGGCACTGGTGAGGCCGTCAACAACGTGGATGATTTGACAGAAATATTAAGTATGGTTAAGGAAGTGAATAATTGTATTACCCCGAACTTTTATGTTAGAGTGGCATGAAACCAGCAGCACACATCAACAACACTAACAGGATTCTAGAAAACTAATCGGATCTTGGGTATTTATAAATTCATCTTCATCATGACAAGGGGAATGTGTATGTGAAAGAACTTACTCATCTGCAGCTCAAATACTATTCAAAAGAAGAATGGACACCTGGGATGGCAGAAAACTAGAGCAATGAAACAGTTGATATAAAGAGTACCAGCATATTACCAGAATTAGCAGTAACAGTAACAGCAATGAAGATGTTTACAGTAAGGAGAGCAGATGCGTTTGTGTAATAGATCTATTTGTATCATTTGCTGACAGCTAATTTGAAAGAGGCATAAGAGTAACTCCTCCAGAGTACAGAAGTTGCTTTGCTGCTGGTGTATGGACAGTGGTTTACAAAGTCATGTAGCTGTGCACCAAGCACATAAGGTCCTCCAAACCCTTGGGGTGGTCCCTGGCCACATCGGGGTCCTGCTTGCCCACATGCTCTCTGCACGCGGTCTTGCCTTGAGGACAACCATAGGGTGGATCTCAAGACAGGGTCACAGCTCTCCCTCCACATCTGACACAATCCCACTGCCCTGCAGGAGATTTTCCGGGGTCATTTTGCTTTCTCCCAGGACAGGATTCATGCAAGCACGGGGGAAAGAGTGCACAAGGCCTCTCTGTAAGTCAGGACATCTCCTTCATGCGTGATAAAAAGACGTATGGATTGAAAAGATTAAGCATGAGAGGGGAAGCCTGCCCTAAGGCAGAAAGTGAAGTTTACCCTTACTGAAACTCAGAGGGCAGCCATTGTATAGCACAATGCAAGGGTTAATCCTTCAGCCTGGCAGAAAGAGAGGAAAGGGACAGCTAATACTTAACTGGTAATACTCAATACCAATACTAAGGTTAAGCTAATATGTAACCTTATTTTTGCTTTAAGGTTGAAGAGTGAAGTAATACTCCTACTGCTAGGCTAACAGCTGAAAATAGCTTTTTATGGTTTTTGTTTCACTGGTTGTTTTTTTTCCAAATCATATATCATACAGGACTGTATTGCCAAAGTTTCCAGTTCTGTTGTATATGGAGAAAAGGAGGATGCTGAATTCAGAATACCTCCATATTATTAGTGCTCATTCGTAGCAAGTGGACACTGCAATTCTAGTAAGTGACTAAACAGCTTTGCTTCTCATCAGGCAATGCCAGACAGCTCGTCCTAGCCAAACTACTGGATTAAGCATACAATCTTTGGGAAAGATCAATCTGAGAGCTCAAATCCCATAATCATTGCTGACTACAGATTACACAATGTTGAAAATATTGTAATATTAAATCCTAGTTCCATCAAATAATGCAATTCCCCATCCTGGATCCCATGGAGTCTTTTGTCTTCAGTTCTTCTACCACACAGATAGTTGCTGCTCAGGAACCATCCATCTCAGTGGCATATATGTGTTTTCCTTTTGCAAACTCTTCTCATCGAAGATGCCTCAGAGTATTCAGCCTTCTTGAAAACCACCCAATCTGAAACCACGTGGATATATAAAGGGCTACGTGAAAGGTAAGGCACCTTACACAGGGTTCTCTCTAGCTCAGGACTGGGTGCTCGCTGGTGGTTTAACTTAAAGCACATTTCTCCTGATTGCTTTGGCTAAGTATTGAGACAGTAGGCACCTTTCTTCTGTAGAACTAAAGATGTTACAGGAGGAGTTGCTTTTGTTGTTATTCAGAAATAATTCATCTCAAGGTTGTAGCTATGACCATGGTACAAAAAAAAAGTATGCTTTTGTTTTCTCAAGTCAAAGATACTTCAGACTGAGTCTTTGATGCGTATTTGTATAACAGTCCTCTAAAATACTAAACTTTAATTACAGAAGAAGGAAGATCAAATAAGCTGTCCATGAGTTGGAAATCATCAATGCCAGTGAATTAATTGATTTACTAAAGCCTGTATCAAATGTTTTTCGTATCTTCTCTTGCTCTAAAAAACCAAATCCCTACAAGTAAAATATCGCCCCAACACTATTACAGAATTATTTCACTTTATGCATATGAACCTACACCACAAGCACGTGCAGCCTTATGAGCCATACCTTCAGAACTTAATAGCTGTCTTGCAGAACCTTTGTAACAAAAACAGAGGTTTTATAAATACAAAGAATACCAAAGAGAATTTCTTTCTTGTTACTCTGCTTACCAAATTTCTATCTGACATAATACTATCCTCCCAGCAGGCTGATTGCCACCTACCGTATTTTATGATGACCTCTCAATGGGATTTTGCTAGTTTTTCCTGCCTTTTGTCTGCTCTAGCACACTCTGATGCTCTGTACCTGCTGAGCAACTTCCTTCAATAGTGTGCACTCTTCAGAATTTACTGACCATTTCCTCCATTTGCAACTCACGTATCCTTTCCAAAAAAAATCTCCTGATAATCACATTTCCAAACACATTTTTAGGCCAATTCCTGCAGATATTTACTCATGTGAATAAACCATATGCTGATGAAATAATTCCAATAATTACTTACACAGGGATTATGTGCAGAGGAGAAATCTGGACTGTAACATCCTTGGGAAGGTACCGAGTGAAGTGTGTACAGTTAACTTACCTGTCAAATAGTTCTCCACCTGTGACCAATTCCAGAACAAGACTGATTTCTGTAGGGGTCTCAAATATCTCCTTCAGTTTTATCTGGTAAAAGATTACAAAAAAGATTCATTTTGCTTATTTGTCTTCTTGCTGAGCATATCACAGAGCCAACAGCGGGTAACAGACCACAGTCAATAAAGCAGAGGATGGTACCAACTGAAGTTGGTGCATCATTTACCTTGCAGGTGAGCACATTATTGTGCATGTTCTCTCCCACCTCCCTTTTTTTTGCTAGCTTTATCTCCTTTGCATTCACTTTTTTTTTTGTTATTTTCATACTCCTCATACCTCAGCAACCTCTATGTAACACAGGAGTTTAAGAAGCTGCTATCAACACCTATATGCCAATCTTTCAGAGTAAGTGAATGTAAGACCTTCCCCACCCTCCAAGGACTGACAACACCAACTTCCCTTTTCATTTACAGAACTTCTTTCGCACTCAACTCTGTCAGAGCATCAATAATTTATTTTAAATTTTAAGTATAATTCAACAGTCTTCCATAACGAGCTGATAACATGCTCATGAGGAGAACCCAAAGCTTTAATCCAGGACTCTCCCAAGTCTGTATAGGTGAACCACAACAGTAATCTCTCAGGAACAGAAAGAATTTTAAAAAAAACAAATAAACAAACCTGGAGTGAAAGAACAAGGCTAAACTTACAATGTTTGGATGTGAAAGGCGAAGAAGAACTCCAATTTCTGTGCGGACAATTTTCTTGTCCACCTGGATAAAAGCAGAGAGGGAAAAAGTGAAAAATTTATTTCTATGTCCACCACAGAAACTTCTAGATGCATCACAAGAAAGTATGTGTGAACAGCATTTCTAGATCTCCTAGGAGAATAAGTTGATGTGAGACCCACAAGTCAAATACTGTAAGGAGTAATTTTCCTTTAACACGAGACAGATACTACAACAGAAAAACATCTGCATCTAGCAAAATAATTACAAATGTACATGTAAGTCACACAAGAAGTAGAATATAGGAAAGACATCTGAAAAAGGTGCTAAAATTCCTATTTTTATTCAAGTTCTGCCCTCGTCTATTGCTACTTCTGTTGATTCAGTTTACGCCAGAATAGCTTCCTTTTGACACACTGTTCAACAGCTGTACTGGAAAAAGGTTTCTGCACACAGGATGTGCACATCAAAGCAGTATAACACACTGCTTAGAACAAAAAAGTGATGCAAAGGTCAAACACCCCCACCTACAGTCAGGGTATAAGGTTTAACTTCAACTTGCTTCAGATATATCTAACCAAATGGTCTATTTATGCAAAAAACTATCTACTTATTAAACCTCTGGGGAGATTAGCCCTTCCCTTCTCAAATTGCAATCTTTAACAATCCAGGCATAAACCATGTCCTGTTGGGGGACATCAGTCATTTCTCACAAGAAATGCAGACCTAGGGAGTATTTCACTCAGCAAAGACAACTGCAGCTCTCCCAGAACTTGAATACTTAAGCAAGCAAAAAAGAAAAATGCTTGTATGCAAATTATGCATGCTTTTATGTGGCTAAGGTAATTAATACATTTATGAAGAAACTATCTGGTTTGCAAATATTCTCACAAACCTTAGAGAAATCCTACACTGATGACAATTATAAACATATTTCTTCTACAGCACTTTTTATCTGTGGGGTTACGAAATGAATGAGAGTCAGCAAGTTAAGTCACTACTGTTTCCAAACAGATGACACAGATCATGTCAAGCAGAACATTTTGAGGGGAGGTACGTGGGTTTTTTTAGTGGAGGCTTTTCATCAAACACATGTTTTGGTTTTGGTTTTTTACATCATATGGGAAATGAACAGTCATACTACATAAACCTTTAAAACGGACATAAAACCACCTTCAAATTCTTAGTGAGAAAGAGACATGCTTAAAAACGATCCCTTTTTTTTATCACCTGAAAGAAGAGATGTACTTCTTATTATTTTATTTTTGCCTGCAACAACAAAACCAAGTATCAGTCACATTCAGAACTACAGGATAAGCAGAATTTGATTATCCCCTTGTGTGAATCAGGAATGATTCCAGGTTAGTAATATCACAGTATTCTGACAGTGGTATAAATGAGCGGAGAACTAGAGCCCTTAGCGATTTCTTGAAATTCACTGACATTTAACCTCTTTTAGTGGCTCTGCCAGAAAGCAAAATGAAAGAAAAAAAACAACTTTGGACACAATCAGTGCATGTGATAAGCAGCAGAAAGCAAAAATCAAAGAGGAATGAAATATTCCATTAGCTGAACACCTAACTGGAGGTAAAGAACATGGTCAATAACTAAATCTTCACAGGTAAATGCCTGCTCTGGGATCAAACACAGGATCCTTTTAGCTCTGTGACTGTCACAGGCTTTATAAACTTTATTGCTTTCTACTCCGAATGCAAGTGTTTCTTTGCTCTTGCCTGCTACATAAATGCTGATCAGCAGGTTTGAAGAATGGTCTCCTGTGCAGTTTTCCTAAAATGCTATGAGCACTAGCCTGTGGTCTTACTTGATTTCAACATCCCCTGGGCATCAGCACCGTTACTCAACTCTGGGTTACTTTTGTGAGTGCAAATGCACAGCCAGGGGCTCCAAAGCTCACTGCTAGGTAGCAAGGGGCTCTTGATGATCAGAGAGCAATACACGCCTGGACTGTTTTCATACGTTTTGCACCTCAGACAGGATTAGAAAAATTAATGCACAATATCGCATGGATGGTCATTTCCCCAGGAGAGCTGTTTAGACTGAGTAATTTACCTTATCCAAAAGCACCACTACAAACTGAACAACATACAGTTTGTTTTCTGCAGTTTTGAAAATGTTTGTGCATCAAGCCTGCCTGGCTACAAGCACGGAAGGGGCTGTCCAAACTCTAAAGATGCTTCCTTTTGGCACAGAGTAGTTACAACTGAGAAACTATACAGGTCTCCTCTCATCTTACAGGTGGCAACAAGTTAAGTGAAAAAATGAACTGAGACACAGTTTTGGGTCCTTTCCTAGACATTTACTCTGCAACCATAGGTGAGTCCCCCTGTGATCCAGTTCCTGACCTGAGACAAAACAGTAGACTTTCATAATAATTCTTCAGGTAGTGGTATGAGGAAAAGGTACCTAAAAATTGAAGATGTTAAGATGTAATGGCAAATATGCCGCAGAGAAACACTTAGGGATGTTACATATTTATAAGCATCCTGGAAAATGGCTGTTGGGATAGATTTTACAACAGAAGCGTGGATGGATAAGTGATATGAATCGTTCCAGAGTAAAAGCAGCAGCATATGTAGTCATGGCATTCTATTACAGACAGCCTGTTTTATTACTTTTATTTTCTTACCTTCTCCTATGCTAAGTATAGAGTTATATCAACACTTACCTTGTTTCAGCTCTTTCGAATAAAATGTACCTACATATATCGGGGCCAAACTTGGTCTATTTTTAGTTTGGGCAGGAGTACTAGCAATTCAACTACTTATATTCCTGACAGAAATTATTTAATAGGATGACAGTCAAGCATTTCACACTGTAGTGTATGTTGCTAGAGTAACAAATTTTAAAACTCAGATAGTTTTACCAAAATATCCTGTTACCACAAATGTTTGGACAAATTAAGTATGTTTGACTACATCAAATACAGTGGTCTGATTTGTGTAGATGTAATAACAGACCAAAATGAGTCTGCAAGACTGTTTATTTTTGTCTCCTCCTGTTTGGGCACAATTTAAATATGCAGTACAATATGTAACAATTTAACTGAGTTTTCCTTAAATTAACATTTCTCACAGAGGCATCAGTGAGACCTTTGTGAGTATACCACAGTCAAGAATAATAAAGTCAGCAGAACCGGTCTGCTTGTGAAGAGAGAAAACAATCAAATGTTAACTTTCAGATGTTTCCCGGTTCCACTAGTTTAGTGATTATCCTTGTACAAGCTTCCTTTATTCTTTGCTTTTAATCTCTGCTAAATGGACTAGAGTATGCTTTTGGTCAAACATTTCATTAGTATAATTTGATTTCTTCTTAAAAGATTACTCTTCTCTGTGTGAAAATCTTACACTAATTCCGTACCCGGTCGTGTGAATGACTGGTTGGGTGATTTTAACACTGGTGCGATTTTACGGAGCTGTATTTTCTGTTTGCAAACTTCAAATTGCAAGCAATCAAGAGGCATTTGCTGTGATAGGTCTATGAAGCAGCATTCTGCTGCGGTATATTGGCATCAATTTGAGAAGTCATTTGCCAGGTAATCCTGAAATGGTTATTTATCAGTTCTTCACCACTGACCCTAGGCATGAAGGTTTCACTGCCCATAGACCAAAAAAATCAAAAAACGTTGCTAGATGGTCTGTAATTATTAAACCCCACATCTATATGCTTCCACGGCTTACCTGTGGAGACATCCACAAGAAGCGCTAAAATGCAGCAAATCTGCAAGAACTGCTTGTAGGTGCGATACAGTCCTGCCTTGTGCTGTGGCTTGCAGTGCTCCACAGTACGCTTTAGTAAGCAAACTAGGAGCTGTGACTGTAGCACAGGTAAGGATCTGCGTGCTGGCTTTAATCTAACTAGATAAAGTACCTGCAGCAGCAAAGATCCAGCAACCTGAACTTGGGAGCAAGAGGCAGTCCAAGAAGCCAGTGCGCTGAACTGAAACGTCTGTCTGTACTGCAGCCGGATGCACGGCTTTGCAGTGTTGCCTAAGATCACTAGATAAATGGTAGCATGCTGCGTGCACTCAAAACTGCAACCATATGTCCTGTTTACAGACAGACAGACATAGGATTAACAGCATTAACAGACTATTTCACACAACCAAGGCCCAGGAAGTTAGCACAGCATTTGCAAGTGTGGGTGAATTAAATTATCCACCTCCTTAATTTATATTAAAGCATTTACATAAAAAAGGTAATTATTCCTGGATCAGTCCTAGTATTTTGTCTCCCCAGTTACTTCACCTCTCTAGAGGCATTTATCTATTTTATAGATATGTGTCTACAAACACTGTGCCTTTGAAATTTGATACTAGTCATGCAGTGAAGTAGCACTAGGTCTATACTCAGTCTATTTCTGACTTATAAATTTCAGACTATTTTGACAAGGGAAAGGGCTGGAAAAATCTTTAATGAAAGCTGAGATTCTTCCATGTTTCCATGCCCTGAGATGGTGAGGTGGAGAGATGCTACAAACCCCTGAGATGTAAAAATGTTGCTTCTATCTGAATTAAATGAAACAAGATAAAGTGAACTGTCACTGTAAACAGATTAATCCAGCTGCTGCCTTGCAATATGGTATGCCATCCTGAAAACAGGTGGCCAAGAGGTGTACAGACCCCTCAAACTTAGTAAAGAGCAAGAAGCAGAGCACATTCCTCATCACGCAAGACCAGTCTCTGCTGCTCTCCTTCCCCAGGGTGCTGTGGACATGGAGGGGCACATCTGGCCAGGTGTGACCACCATGCAGGTTGGGTGACAATGCTGTGCCCAGGCAAGTGGTGTGAAGCAGCCAACGCAAACGTCTCTCAAGAAGTTTCACAGCACTGCCCACCTCAGGGAGGCTGTTCATCCCAGCTCTGCACAGATCTTTATTTAATATCCCACTTATTGACTAACATGAACACCTCTAATTTGAGCAATGAATGCTTTATCGAACCAGCAGGTCAGGCTCTGAGCATGTATTTCTTTGCACTTACAGGGAGCATGCCGCAAATCATTATTGGCTTGCCACCACACTCTATTAAAAGTGCTTCCAAGAAACAATTTTTATGTTCACCTCAGCTAAAGTAACTGCTGTGCAGTCTAACCCTTTCTGTATTCTGTGGAGTCAATTGCTAATTACTGTTTATAACTTTGGCATTATTTTGTCTTCTCACAGTTAAGCTGAAATATTAAAACCTATACAGACATAGACTACCCACAAGCAGAGCTGTCAATTCCCTGGTAGTCTAAATGGTCTATTCCCAATTGCCACAACTACACACAGGGCTGCTGGGTTACCCAGGTTCTCTTGAAAGGTTTCAAGAAAAAAAGAAACAAGCTTGGATTTAAAGCTTGAATTTAAATAAATCTTCACAAGAAGAAGATTCAAAGTACATATTTTCTATATAGTTTTAGGTTTTGCTTTTTAATTTTATAATGTCCTGGGTAACAGGAATGCCAGTTTCTGCTCAGCTTATACATAAGAGTATCTTCTCAGAAAATCTTTCAGTCAAGACTTCAAGATTAAAACACTCTAAAGAAGACTTCTGAATGTGCTTTTTCATCTGTATAAAGCTGCGTAGTCCTGCTGAAGTCATGCATCTGAGCTGGTCTATGTATCAATGCGAGATACAGATGTCAATCTTCACTAAAACTGATAAAGAATCTTGGAGGATACAAAAGGTGGTATGACAGAAAAATCCCTGAACAAATGAAAATAGATTTGAGTCTTTGCATGACCTTTTTTTTTCTTTAATGAAAATAAGAGTTTCTCAAGCAAAGAATTCCTCCTATGTTTTAGGGGCTGTTCTTGCTGGGACATTTCTTGCCCTTCTCAGCAAGGTCAGCTGCTCTCTCTTTGTATGGGAGCAACCTTTGTACTCCTAATGGACTAATATTATCTTTTTTATATTTAAAAAAATGGTTCAAAAAACGGTTCAAAATCATCTTTTTTGTATTTTAAGCTTGGCAGACTATTCTGGCTCTATCTCCATTCAAGCTGAACATAAGGTCCCTGAAGAACACATCAAACAATACAATCAAGCACAGCAGTAATTGCACAGCCCTGCAGTACCTTCCATAAACTCAGCAAGGAGTTTTCACTCTGTAGGTTACTGAGAATTTTTATTTTGAGCCTCCATAAGTAAACTTGTATTATTAATGCAAAGAAAATAGACTATTCATTATTAAAGCAACTATTTTCTGTGCACATGTCCACACTTCCAATTTGTGGCTATAATCCTTCAATTGATGCATATTCTTCAGACTGAACACAGTAGCATGAAACTACTGCAAGTTACACCAACGTGCTTGCATTTGTCCTGTTAGGTGCCTAAAAGTCCGCTTGTACATGCAAACCTGCTGGCTGCAAATACAGATTAGCTGGGCTTGAACAAGCACATGCTTTTAAAAAATGAAAGAGAAATGCACTATCTGCATATGATAGTATTGTTAATCTGTTAAATATAAATTGTTCCATCAAAGAAGCAACACTTCTGTTCCTCAAAAAGCACAGTACATTTGTAGGCAAACCATCAGGTGGATAGAGATGATTTGTGGGATTGTATAGACTTCAGCATAGTAAATCACATGCTGGCATAGCTGATTAACAGGCTCTGCATCTTGTAATACATGATTTCAATGGTAAAGCTTACTAGGTGCAGGTAATAACCCCCAAAGACACGCAAGCCTTTGTGAACGGGTTCTACCACTCACCCACATTAACTTGGTAGCATCACCGAAGGGTGAAAGATGGGCTTGCACTACACTGGTCATTTGCAATAATACATTTTATGTCTGAGTTCAAAACAAGTTATATGTTCATTAGAACAGGCCTTATTATATGCTGTGGTCTAACTATCTGACTAATTTTGTTGTTATTTCTGTTCCTGACTCATTTATACACAAATTTCTGCAAATATGTTTGATAATTGTTGAACGGTTTATGCAAACAAATTTCAGGCTACTAGGTATTCATGAACGGCTCATTTCAGCTGTTCACTATTTACAGTGTGTTACTGCCATTGCCACTGTTCCCAAAGCTGGGTGGGGGAGGACATTTTTAAGACACAAGAACAATGTGTAAAGCAAAAGGTAAGTTTTTTTTTTAGTTCAAAATAGTTGCATTTATAGGATTATTTAGAAAATTGTACTTGCTATTTTCTTGCCTGTTTTTGCTTTTCACCTATACAGTTACAAATGCAAAAATTTCCTCTCTTCTCAGTGAAAATCTATTAATCCAGCTTTTATTCTAAGTGATGTAACTAGTTTTAGGTATCTGGCATTTTGTAAAAGGCTTCACATTCACACCATTCCTCTGAATAAATAAATTGCCACATAACAGTAGTCCCTTAGAAATTGAGAGCTATTAGGTATAGGACATTTCCTATCATCCTGTACATTTTATCTTAAAGTTACTCAAATTTCTTAGGTGTCCTCAGCTGCATGATAAAGATCTAGAATACATTATGTCTGCTTATATTATTAGCCAAGTGCAATGCTTGCTGCAATTTAACAAATTGCACATAAATAGTAAGCTAGTGTACCCATCCTTCTCTGAATTAACTCACGCTTACAGATCCATGCAAACCTTCACTGTTACCCAATGAAGGTTTGATGCATCAGGGCTACCATTAATATTGTAATCTCCATCACAGATGTCAAATTATTCCATGTGATCAATGTACCAGTTTTGGCTGGGATAGAGTTAATTTTCTCCATAGTACCTTGTATGGGGCTACGTTTTGGATCTGTGACGAAAACACTTCTGGTAACACAGGGATGTTTTAGCTATGGCTGAGCAGTGTTTATACAGCATCAGGGCCTTTTCTGCTTCTCACGCTGTCCCAGGTTGGTGGTGCACATGAAGCTGGGAGGGGACACAGCTGGGACAGCTGACCCCAGCTGACCACAGGGATATCTCATACCATGTAACTCCATGCTCAACAATAAAAGCTGGGGGAAGAAGAAGGAAGTGGGGGACGTTCAGAGTGATGGTGTTTGTCTTCCCAAGTAACCGTTATGCATGATGGAGCCCTGCTTTCCTGGAGATGGCCGACCACCTGCCTGCCGATGGAAAGGAGTGAATGAATTCCTTGTTTTGCTCCACTTGCAAAAAACCCTGTCTTTATCTCAGCACTCTCATGAGTTTTTTCACTGCTACCCTCCCAATTCTCTCCCCCATCCCACTGGGGTCAGTGAGTAAGCGGCTGTGTGGGGCCGATCCGCTGGTCGGGGTTAAACCACGACAATCAACTATATGCTGTACCACACATAAATGATGATTGGGGAAGGCTTAGTTGTGAGTCTGATGATCAAATGAGAGTATTTTGTTCAAAATATTCGGGTGAGATGAAACCTTGACAACGTCAGGTGCAGGTTAAGTCTTGCATGTTTTGTCTGATGAACCACCCTGAATCTCTGCACCTGCTGCTTCAATGACACCTCTACTAGGAGACTTGTAATCTCCTGATGCTATACAATTCTTCCTGTAGGTCAGCCCTAGACACTGATATATTGTTAAAAAACTGCTTAAAATTTACAGGTTATGTACTTTATAATCTGAGTAACACAGAAAACCAGTAAATCCTCAAAAGAAAGCAGGAAAGGAATCCCTTGCAGAAACTTTTCAGGAACTGAAAATGAAAAATATTTGATATAGTTGGAAGAGACCACATAGCATGTAGACATGGTGAGATGGCTAAGAGAGGCAGGCAGACATGTGAAAGCAAGGCCTTGTAACTAATTTAGAGAGTTTGCTTCACAGATTAGAAACTGTGAGCTGAGTTTCTTGTTAGCGCTATGTGTCAACAAATAACATTAGAATTTAAAGGACTGGTTTTGTCCCTCCATCTCTCCAATCCCTATGGAGGATGTCTCAACTACTACTACTAATGACAGCACGTTAACTTGCCTCCTCCGCCAGGATCCATGAACTGTGCTGGAAAAGAAGGACAGGTGACTGAGCAGGTTGAGAGCAGCAGGAACATGCAGTGACTTCCCTCTCCAACAGATCACCCCAACCTGTGAATTCTGTGCACAAGAGTCACAGGGTGCCTTCCATATTTGATCCTGTGTTCCCTGATGCTTCATAAAATTTGGGAGTAAATGGAGGAGATGCTGAAAGGAGGCAATTGTAAGCTATGTGAACTTGAATCAGAACAGGTGAATATTTGAATTCAGGAGACTTGCCTACATCTCCCTTTATGGCCACTGAATTCACACGCAGATTTGGCAAATCACACAGAATCAGACCTAAAAAACACCTCTGATGCATAAAGTGTGATTTGGGATGCAATTTTGGTACTTTAAAAAAACCACAACCCCTGAAAAACCCATGGGTTCTTAAGATACTGTAGGTAAAATCTGTGGTTATTTCAGCTTTTGGTGAGGTCTAGCTACTCCGTGATGAGAAACTATCTGGGACCTTCAACTTAAGTTTTCTGAGGTCCTTATTACAACTGCAATACTCTCACCATACTCTCATAAACTTTGGGATAAATGTATGAGGCTCAGTGGTAATAAAGCTGTCTCTCTTTGAATACATTTCACATATCCACTACATGGGAGGAGGAAGAACTGGCTTAAAACACACAAGTTCTCAGGTGACATAACACACAAGTAAAAAGGTGACCTTATAGTGTGTGTCTGCTATAGTCCACCTGACCAGGAAGAACAAGTGGATGAGACCCTCTACAGACAGATAGGAACAGCCTCACATTTGCAGGCCCTGGTCCTCATGGGGAACTTCAACCACTCTGATACCTGCTGGAACGATAACACAGCCAGACACAAGAAATCCAGGAGGTACCTGGAGTGCGTCGATAATAACTTCCTCCTCCAAGTGACAGAGGAGCCAGTAGGGAGAGATGCTCTGCTGGACCTAGTACTCACCAACAAGGAAGGGTTCACTGGGAATGTGAAGATCAAAGGCAGCCTTGAGCATAATCACCATGAGATGGTGGAGTTTAGGATCCTGAGGGCTGGAGGAGAGTGAAAAGTAAGATCACAACCCTGGACTTCAGGAGAGCAAACTTTGGCCTCTTCAAAGATCTCCTTAGAAAAGTCCCATGGGATAAGGTTCTAGAAGGAAGGGGGGCGGTCTGAGAAAGATGGACAATATTCAAGGATCATGTCCTCCAATCTCAAGAGCAGACCATCCCAGCGAGTAGAAAGTCAAGCAAAAATGCCAGGAGGCCTGTGTGGATAAACAAGTAGCTCCTGGCCAAATTCAAACACAAAAAGGAAGCATACAGAGGGTGGAAGCAAGGATGGGTAACAGGATGGGATGGAATACAGAAATATTCTCCGAGCATCCAAGGATGAAGCTAGGAAAGCCAAAGCCCAAATGGAATTGAACGTGGCCAGGGATGTAAAAGGCAACAAGAAGGGCTTCTCTAAGTATACAGGTGACAAAAGGAAGGCTATGGCTTGCTGCTGAATGAGGCAGGGGACCTGGTGACACAGGACATGGAGAAGGCTGAGGTACTGAATACCCTCTTCACCTCAGTCTTTAATAGCAAGACCACTGTTCAGGAATTCCAGGGGGAAAGGCTGGAGCAAAGAAAATGTACCCTTGGTGGAAGAGGATGAGGTCAGGGAAGACTTAAGCAAATTGAACTTACATAAGTCCATGGGCCCTGATGGGATGCACCCACAAGTGCTGAGGGAGCTGGCAGATGTCATTGCGAGGCCACTCTCAATAATCTTTGATCAATCATGGTGACTGGCAGAAGTGCCCAAAGGCACCGGAGGAAAGCAAAAGTCACTTATGTCTTCAAGAAGGGCAAGAAGGAGGACCCAGGGAACTACAGGCCAGTCAGCCTCACCTCAATCCGTGAGAAGGTGATAGATCTGGAAACCATTTCCAGGCACACGAAGAACAAGTCAGTCATCAGGAGTATTCACCATTCAAGTAGTCACGCTTGACTAACTTGAGAAACTTCTACAACAAAATGACTGGCTTCACAAATGAGGGGAGCGCAGTGGACACTGTCTAGCTGGACTTCAGTAAGGCCTTTGACATTGTCTCCCATAAGATGCCTGTAGACAAGCTGTTGAAGTATGGGCTGGATAAGCAGACAGTAAGGTAGGCTGAAAACTAGCTGAATGGCCAGGCCCAGAGGGTGGTGATCAGTGGACATCAGTAACTAGTGGTGTACCACAGGGGTCAATACTGGGTCCAATCCTGTTTAACATCTTCATTAATGATCTGGATGATGGGGCAGAGTGGCACCCTCAGCAAATTTGCTGATGACACCAAACTGGGAGGAGGGTCTGATACACCAGAGGGTTGTGCTGCCATCCAGAAGGACCTGGACAGGCTGGAGAAATGGGCCAACAGGAACCTCATGCAGTTCAACAAGGGGAAGTGCAAAGTCCTGCACCTGGGGAGGAACAGCCCCAGCCACCAGCACATGCTGGGGGCTGCCCAGCTGGAAAGCAGCTTGGCAGAAAAGGCCCCGGGGGTCCTGGTGGACACCTAGTTGAACGTGAGCCAGCAATGTGTTCTTGTGGCAAAGAAGGCCAATGCTATCCTGGGCTGCATTAGGAGAAGTGTTGTCAGAAGGTCAGGGGAGGTTAACCTTCCCCTCTCCTCAGCACTGGTGAGGCCACACCTGGTCTACTGCATGCAATTCTGGGCTCCCCAGTACAAGAGAGATAAGGATGTAGTGGAGAAAGTCCAATGAAGGGCCCTGAAGATGATGAAGGGACTGGAGTGTCCTCCTATACAGAAAGACTGAGAGACTTGGGTTTGTTTAGCCTGGAGAAGAGAAGGTAGATCTTACCTGTGAAGTAAAGCATGCAGAAGGTAGTAGTTATTGATGTGTTATGAACTGTGGTACTGATTTCCTGGGTACAAATACTTCACAGGTCTAGCTCCTAGCCTCAGTACTTCATGTGCACCTCATCCATAAAACATGGAAATGCTAACGTGTTTTTTCACTGTGGTGTTGCAGTTGTAACACAGCAATGGCCCAAAAAGAATATTTGAAATTAGTTATAATAGTGAAACGAATAATTTTCCTGGAGTTCTGATTAACAGATTTTTGGCTTCTCATCTGTAGAAATTGGGGCTCTCATCTGCAGGAATTAGGATTTCTCCCACAAATTCTTGAAAGCCATATCACAGAGTTCTTTTGACTTTGTATTTTCTCATATTTTTACATTCTGAACCTATACCTACTATGTTTGCTACTCAATCCAGAAACCTACAATTATTATCATGCTATTTCTTCTTGTAGCAGTATTCTTTTATCAGTGTATAAAGAGCTAAAACTTATATGAGTACAATGTATCTTGCAGACAAAATCTAAATTTCTGCAGGCTGATATTCCTCAGAGTACTGCTTAGAGGTCCTCGGAAGTTAGCATATCATGTAATCTTTGCAATTCTAAAGTAAATTTGAAATCAGAATTCTCTCAAAAAAACTGTAAATGAAAGTGACTTGAATACCATAGGACTGAAATACAAAACAAGCCATCTTATTTATGCTATTTCTTTTTACTTATGGAAATGCTTCCAGCTGGTGTCAACTATATCTACTGAAAACATGCCCAGTTGGAGTTTCAAATATCTGCTCATTCAATAAATGCCAAGTATAATGGAATAGCTTGTTGGAAACAAACAGTAGTATTTGAAGGCTGCTTAAAATGAAGGGAGAGGAATAACAAAAAAAGTGGGATGGGTTTTTTTACATTTATAGGAAAACATGTTATTAGTTATTTTTTATTTATTCAGCGTTTTGGGGTTTTTTTGTTTTGTTTTATTTTGTTTTGTTTTTTTCTTAAGGAAGCCCTTCTTAAGTGATTCAAGCAGAGAGCAAGTTTAGTTTGGCAAAAATCTGGGATGATCCTCACTCATACACACTAGTTCTGCAGCCATCAACTGTCAAAATATTCAGCTCAGAAGGTTGTACTGAACCTTAGTTCCTTAGTTCTCTGACCAGGCAATGCATCTCATGGAGATCAGACAGTGATACCAGCATCATGTCTCCATGATTTCTCAAAGAAGCTTCTGTAACCGGAACCCACAGATAGTGCTGCTTACACAGTTGCTGTGTTAATTTCCACCTTTGCTTTTCCATTCCTACCTGCATGCGGTTGGTCTTTCTCTTAGAGGACGTAAGACAAAAGGAGACCACCTGAGCCAAAGAGGATATATTTTATCTTGAAATATGCCAGTGTACCAAGTTTGTCAAGTGAGTACATGCTGATTACTGACATCTTGGTAAAATAAACCCTCTCTCTTAT
The DNA here is from genome assembly GCA_013400755.1 of Pelecanoides urinatrix. Lineage (NCBI taxonomy): Eukaryota > Metazoa > Chordata > Aves > Procellariiformes > Procellariidae > Pelecanoides > Pelecanoides urinatrix. The sequence continues at coordinate 51,916 of VZTQ01005105.1, forward strand.
AGACCTCAGTTAGATTTGCCTCTCTAACTGACGGCTAGAGAGAACTCTGCTTCAGGACAGAGGAATAAGCCCAGGATGCTACGTTTTAAGTCATATGCTGTTCCTGTTTTATTCCAACAGCTGAATTGTCAGCATTGGAGAAAACACTGTGGTTTCTTATCTTTCGCCCTTTTTCTTCATGTTTTGTGCTTGCAGCCAGTTTTCCCTTAATTCTTTGCTTGACAGCATAGAACAAGCTCACTCTCTCTCTCTGTCCTGGTTTCGGCTAGCATAGAGGTAACTTACTTTCTGGTGGCTGGTGGCGGTGCTGTGTTTTGGGTTTGGTATGAGAGGAGCTTGATGGCCCATTGATGTTTTGGTTGTTGCTGGCTGGTGCTTGCACCAGGGACTTTTCAACCTCCCATGCTCTGCCAGGTGCACAGGAAGCTGTGGGGGGAGCATAGCTGGGGCAGCTGACCCAGCCGGCCAATGGGGTATTCCATACCATGTGACGTCATGCTCAGTATAAAAACTGCGGGGGGGAGTGGTCTTGCAGTTCGGGACACGCGGGTCATCAGTCGGCAGGTGGTGAGAAGTTGCACTGTGCATCACCTGCTTTGTATATTCTATTCTTGTTGTTATCATTGTTATTATTACTGTTCTGCTTTGGTTTATTTCCATTATTAAACTGTTTTTACCTCAACCCGCGAGTTTTTCTACTTGTGCCCTCCTGATTCTCTCCCCCATCCTATCGGACGGGGGGATGAGTGAGCGGCTGCGTGGTGTCTAGTTGCTGGCTGGGGTTAACCATGACAGTCCCCCAAAATGAATAACTGTCACAACTGTGATGATAGGATCGCAGCATACACTTCTTGAAAACAACAACTTCCTAAAATGCAGAGGGAGAAGACTTTCAGAGACCCCCAGCACAAGCCTCACAGACCATCCATCTAAGCAGAAGCCCTGCCTGCCCCATAGTACAGCTCCATCAAAGGCACGTCTCCAGATTTCTTTAACAGGCTGTAAATAATGAAGGCTTTCTAAAGAGGAGAACTATAATCCTAGGATAGCCTAATATTTACCTCCGTACGTCCGCTCAGCCCTTTTGCAGGGTTACGTCTTTGCCATAGGCATTAAATATATCCTCACACAGCAACACATTTCATTCCTATTGAGTCTTGCCTCTCTACATGTATGTGCACCGTAGACACACAAAGCTCCTCTAGCCTTGCATAAAGCTGTGGAGAAGACAAATCACTGCAAGCAGGAAGGGAGCAAAATGTGCATGGATGGGCTGGTGGAAGAAAATGTGCAGCTCAGATCGTTTCACAAAAGTTCCTGTTAAGTTATTCAAAGCTAAACGTGTGTCATTTGTTTCTTTTTTTTTTACTGAATTAATCATCTAAGGGATATTATTTAGTTTCTCAGAACTACTTGTTCAACAATGCAATGTATACAGTAGGTTGAGCCTCCTCGAACTGCATAACAATGAGTGGAGCTTTATATTTTCCTCTTTTTATTAGCTGATCTTTGTATTTCTGAAAAATAAGCTATGAACACCAGAAATGAGTGTTAGCTAATTACCTATACATTAAATGGAGTAAGGAAAAAAGAGATACAATACTTACCCTCTGTTCTTAAAATCTTAACCCAAGGTATGAATTACTCAGGAAGAGCAGAGCTATTCAATCTAAATGGTGACAGGTAAAAAATACTGTTCTATGTGAAGTGATTTTTACATACCACCTGCACTACAATGTGATATAATACAATACATTGTAATGGAGACGACATGTGAAATAACTTTATGTTTGTAGGACAGGCTTTTTTCAATTGAAGAATGTGATTTTTTCCTTTTCTGAAGGGTGTTCTGTCAATACAGACAAAACCCACTTTTTGCCTTCCAAGGACTAAACCCACATATTACAAAGGTATTTTTCAGTAAAATTTCCACTTTTACTAAATGGTGTCTGATTTCATAGCTTCTGAAGCAAAAACCTATTGGTATCTTACTGCAGAAAAAAAAAATCTTTCCATTGTCTCTTCTTTTGTAGGGCATTCATGTAAAAGGAACTTTATTTTTCTTCTTTAGACATTATGCATTTGATGGACTTAACTTTTACTTAAAAGGCCTTTCTTTTAAAAAGTAGTCAGTCAGACTGTGGGAGCCAGATTCCCCTTATATGTGAGGGAAAACTGGATACAAGCAGTGGAAAATTCAAAGCCTTACTGCCTCATTTCTTTATTCAAAATAAATCTGACTGAAATATTTTTTTCATCTTTCAGAAGAAACACAACAGTGTGAACTGCACATGAATGTGATGATGACACAGAGTTATAGAATCATAGAATCATTAAGGTTGGAAAAGACTTCTAAGATCATCAAGTCCAACTGTCAACCCAACACCCCCATGCCCACTAAACCACGTCCCTAAGTGCCTCATCTACACGTCTTTTAAATACTTCCAGGGATGGTGACTCCACCACTTCCCTGGGCAGCCTGTTCCAAGGCCTGACCACTCTTTCAGTACAGACATGGATGACTAAAAATGAGCAAACCAGGAAAAATAAAGTAATCTGCATATATAATAGCTAGTACTGCAGGTGGACTGGTAGTTAGGAAACTACCATTTCCCAATAACTACGAAGCAATGGCATGTGTGGTGTGTGTGAATGAATAACAAAAGAGAATATGTGAGCTAGTTGACAAAAATACACCTTTTTAATGGTGAGTACTGAAGTGCAGTTGACTGTTTTCACGTAGACTTACATATGACACTATTCTTTTTCCTTTTTGAAAAATTTGAAAAAAATTAGAACATTACGCAATAATACAATGTATTAATTAATACCAGCTTTGTGGGGAAAAAATTGACCTTAAATATACATATATATGTAAATATATTCCAAACATTTGCAATCTGGAGAAAAATGAATACTATTACAGCACATCAGAAAAACCGGAGTATTATGTCAGGCTCTTGCTTTCTCTGTGGACCACGTATGTCTGCTAAACTTCATCACTCTCAGATGTCAGTCCAATAAGAGCACTCACAATTACTGCACCACAGGACATATATATATAGATATATATATAGCCTCATTAAAAAGTCTATAGAGAAACGGGCATATGGAGGCAGGAGGCACTCAAATTCTAAATCCCATAAGGCCACATGGCAGCAAGTGGAAATTTTCATTTCATCACTACAAACATACAACTTTTTCTCCAAAAGTCAATAAAAGACTGATTTACTAATTCTGACTATCTCCAAATGTGATACACAGTCCCCACCCCCCATGGCACTTGCCTTCTGAATCAGTTGGGAAGGCTCAACCAAAAGCAGCACTCCTCCAAGAAAACAGACCAGACATTTGCATAAGCCTCTAGATTACCACTTAATGCCACCAATTCACTGCAACACAAAATGAAAAATCCAGCCAACTATACTCCCTGTATAGCTGGGAATATACGTAGTTTATAATATGTATATGTTATAGTGTGCCTATATATATGTTTGTATATATGTGTATATAATATATATGAGTGTGTATAAATACATATATATGTGTATATATATGCAAACACAAACGCAATTGAGACATTTTATATATGCCTTTATAGACCATAATAATCTCCTTCAGTCTCTAACCCTAGATATCGAACCCCACTTATCCAGGAGGGAAGCCTGTTACCTTTACATATGCTCACACACCTCTCTGCTCCACAGACATAAACTATTTGTTTATGTCTCAAATGTTCTCAAATTGTCTAACTGATTAGTACAAGTAGATTAACCCCAGCACAACTATTTCCAGCATATGTGTTGCTTGAAAACTATTGCTCTGTTTCTGATCTGAGAAAAAGTTCGTGTGCCTGAACGTTAGTCTGATTTTGAACACCAACCAGTCTGCAAGAACGCTGCTTCGTAAATACTGATTTTAATTAAAGTACTGAGGAAGTATTAGTTAAGGATCACAAACCCTGTGAGGGAGGATGCCCACACATGAAAAAAAATGAAATCAAAATGAGAATTCTCCAAAATAGTCTTTGTACTTGCACGCCTCACTGAATGAGACACAGAGGGCCTAATATGTCATAATACTTAATTGCTCTTAGGGGACAATACCTATCAATTAAAACCTAGCAATATTAACCAGGCTATCCTTCAAAGCATTGCTGAGAAGCAAATCAAATAAGTATTATCTCAATTTTATGGATGAGAAAGTTGAAACCAAAAGAAATACCCCGGCCAGGCTGAAACAGCACAGGCTGAATTTGGAATACACCAAGACCCAGGCTCCAGACAACCCAGCTCAGTATCCCATTCTTTCTGAAAAGCGTGTTGCTTTACTGCAATACTCCCAAATTACTTCAGTTACAGTTGTTAGCACTTGGTAGACCTATAATGTAGGCAGACATTCAGTATCTTAATTTAGAAGCCTCAGAACAGAGGCCATCTCTTCTCTTCACTATTTTTAAAGCAACTTGTCCAGACACAGGTAGGAAATTTAAGGCAGAGGTGGATCTCATTTCTTGGAAGGTGTTCACCTGCCCAGACTATGAGACAATCTCCAGGCTGGCGCTGGTTCATATGCTGCCTAGCTTTCTCCAAACACACCAGAAGGAGGCAAAGGTCTGCAGATGAGAGGTTTCATTTCATAAATAGCACATAAATATGTTTGCTCCCTTCAAGAATCCTGTGTTCTTCCAATATGATCCACATGCTGTATGTTGTTTGCAACAACAACTGTTCCAGAATGACTGGTTGTAAATCCCACATGATTTTTAAGTCTTGGCTTAGAGTAGTAACAATCATATTTGTAAAGTGTATTCTAAAGATACTTCATTTGTCTTAAGCACTACGTCATCAAGCAAGGTAAATTGTGTAGTGAAAAGCAAACCAACCTCATATTTGCAATTGCAATTGCAATCACTGTACTTGGCTCATTTGATGGGTTTTTCTGAAGTGCTATATGACTGCTTTTGCTTCCTTCTTGCTTCATGAAATGGATTTCCCCACAAAGAAATTACATGATTCAAATCTTTGTATTTATTACCCATGTGGAATTTAAGAGATCTGTTAAACATAGCAAAAATCAAATAATGAGTATATAATACAATCCTACATTTCAATTATGCTCAGGAACTGAGCATAAAGGTTGGATGAACAAATCAAAGGCAGTAGTAATTCAGCATGCTTATTCACCTATCCCATAGATGTTGTTTTATAAACATATTTCTTTTTGTATCCGTTAAGAACAATTCCAAATTTAATTTCTTATACATTATCTGAGAGTTTTCTTCTCACTAATACATACATCAATTTTTCTTTGGACCTCCTTAGCCTTTCTAACAGTTGTCTTCTAGCTGGTCTGGAAGTTATGGTCCTAATTCGCCTGTCGGTTTCCTAACTTTGACAGTCAGACACTTCAGTAGTAAGAACCAGAAGTGTTCTTTGAACTAAATTTTATTCATCAAAAGCGTAAGTTAAAGGATTCAAAACTACTCCTAAACTTGGGCTGAATTTGACAAAACCAAAACAAAACAGAGTAGTTTTGAACAAGCAAAAAAGCATTTTTCTCCTCCTTTTGGAACTGTACAAAATTTTAATTAATGGTTAAGAACAATTAAACCTCTAAATTGAAATAAAATATTCCCAAAATATTATTTCATTTTATTAACAAAAAAAGGTTTGTATAAACAAGTTTTCTCCTGTTTTTCTTTGTTGGCTTAACTAGCAATCAGAAAAAAACAAATAGAACTGAACAAATAATCTAAGAATACTATTTTGTTAAGCTAGATGGAGAAGAAATACTAATTGCAGAATCTCCTCAGAACTCACATCTCTCCACAAGTGTGTATTCTTGGAATTGGCTCATATGTCTTGCCCAAAATTTTATTTGCTCTTAAATGAGAATGCATCAGTCAGGCAAATGAAAAATTAATCTTATTGTTTAAATGAAAAGAACACAGATAGGCAATTTATTTTTCTTGCAGTCTGTTCCTAGCACACTACTTCAATCCAAAATGATCATTTGTTTCTTATCTGAGCTGTTCCCATGGGACAAAAGGAATAATTTTTAATGCTTTACCTCACATTACAGTACTGTAGTGATCAGCATTTACAAATCTAGAGCTGCCAGTCAACCATCAGGGTCCTAATTACACATAACTTGCTACGACTTCCAGAACAAGCTGGACCACCCTCTCCCTGATTCTCACCCTATTTTTACAGATACTCTTCCTCAGCAAGTTAGTCTTGTCCAGTGCAGTGTTTAAAATCAATTAGTTTGAATGGAAAAATCAGAGTATTTGCTCTTTCGCCATCTTCCTTTGTCTTCTTCTAATTTCCTGTGCTCTTCAGAGCTCCCTCATGCACATTTAAGAAAGGGAACTGAAGACATGGGACTCTGCATCAAAAGCAAACAGTCACAGGCTTTTCCTCTTTTTCTCCCATCACTTTTCTTCCACTACTGAACTGCCATCTGTTTTTTCTAACTGTTTAAAAAAAGCCAACAGAAAACTTAAGTCGATTGACATTTTGATATGTGATTTGGCCCACACTTGGTTATTTTTACACTGAGATACTCTGAGCAAAGATCAGGTCTCCTGCTGTGGAAGCACTGTAAGACACAGTTAGTTCTGTCTCTGTGATAATAATTACATCTCCAAATCGGAATGGAGCTACCATAGCTCATGGCGCACAGACACAAGCAGTGGCACACCCTTACAGTATCGCCTCCCATGTTCTCAATTATATAAATAAGATCAGTTGTGTAATAGAATCACTTGTTCTCATAACAAAACATCCCGAAGTGTATCAATTGCACTGGGAACAACTTGGTTGCATCAACTGGTTAAACACACTGCTAATATAATCAAGACTGCTTTAGGCCAAGCTATTGCTGCAGTGCAAATAACTTACATAACCATATTCTTATATTCTTCTTGCTTGCCATTTTTCCTACACTTTTTAAAAAAATCTGTGCTACAATAAGACAACCAAAAGTCTAAATTAAATAGTTTCAGAGAGAAATAGATGGATTTAATATTAACGTGGCCATTATGAACATGAATTAATCTCCACAAAGGCCAAAAAAAAGGCAAAGACATATTTTTAAGCACTATCATTCCTCCTAGTGCATTTCAGAATGAGAATTATAAGAAAGTATACTCCTAAAACATTATGGGAAACATTGGCATAAAGAACTGATAAAAACTTTAAAATTAAGTTGCCTGCATTTCCATAGGAAAGACAGAGAGTAGGCTGCAGCAATGCAAGCTCCCCACATGCTCTGCTTCCTCCAGTGCACCAGATGAAAATTCAAAAGCAGCACACAACTGAATTTCTGTGCCAGTTTAAACTCTGGCTTACTTTCAAAGATGACAAATTAATGCCAACGTTTTACTCATGTGGAACCCACTTATGTCTTGCGCAAAGACCACCAGTTAATTCAGCATTTAGACATGTTTACGCCTACCCTCCCATCATTATGTTGCTACATGCGAACATTCCTGAACTTTATGGAATAATGTATGATTTAACACCAGAATAAACTGAATCAAAACCACTCATGAATAAAATTCATGTCCATGCCTCACAGCTTGCTCACTTCCTCTCAAATTTCTCTTCCCCTCTTAGGAACATGAACTGCTCTACCCTATCCCCCACGCCTTCTTTCTGCTTGAAGTCTCTCAATCCATTACTACCCTTTCCTCTTTAGTCTCTCTTCATGCTTTCCACCATCTATTTTGTAACACAACTAAAATAGCTGTGATAGAAGTGTGACATATATGGAGCTCTAAAAATAAGTGATGTGTCAAATGGTTCTCTTGCAATTTTGTAGGGGGAAAAAAACTCCATGAAATATNTTGTACATATACCTATTCGAATATTCTGTTATTCAGCCAACAGAACTTGCAAAAGCTCAAAATGCCTCATGGTCACACCTTTTCTGGTTCCTGACACATCCTGGAGGTTTCCTCAGGGTAGCAAGGAACATGATCTGGCCCCAAACCTGTGACAACATATATTGTCTTTGTAAGGCATCCCTTTTGCAACAATTAGTTGCACTGGGTTTTTTAACTAGCTGTTGATGGCAGTAATGGGGAGTGAAACAGAAAAGAAGAGAAGAGACAATTATTGTGCTGCTCCCTGCCCAGTTGCCCAAACAGCCAAATTCAGCACCAGATAGAGTGAGCAACACTTTTGGTTAATTCAGTTGAAGGTCGGGGGGCTTGTTCTGAACTGGGCTTACATCTTCCGGTTGCCTTCAAGGCGTACCCACATGAATGGGCTAATAACATAAAATTATGGCTCTGCTGGTTGGAAGGCACTTCTCTGAGTGGGTGGTTGGGCTAGACAGTCTGGAGAAGCAGGTTCGGCTGCTGAGGTTACTTGCTGTGCTCTGCTTGTTACCATCAAGGAAGGGACCTGTACTCTACGAATTAGCTACGGAGAGGAAAAACCTCTGGCAAAACCCTAATAGTTACAAACAATTCAGATACTTTTATATTCTACCACATTTACTTTTAGATGCCGCTGAGCAACCCAGTGTCAACCACCGTCAAAATGGATGCACTGAAGTGCTACGTGTCAGCACTGGATTTAAAGCATTTTTGGAAGCCTCTTGTCCTCAAAAGATTTGTCACACACTCTTAAGCCTCGGCACTTCCGAATAGCTGCAGATTTTTAAGCTAGAAGGGACTGCCATTATCATACACGACTTCCCGAATAACATACATTGCAGAACTACACACAGCCACTTTGCAGAGAAAGGATTTCATATATACCACACACCAAATTGCACTGCAGATCTCTCTGAACCAGAAGAAACCCATTTCAGTATTTCTATAGAAGACGACCATGAGCTGCAGAATGACACAAGCAGCTTTCTTTTAAACAGTGGAATGGCACAGCCATGTTTGACTATATGAATAAAGCTGTGACACAGGGTTTATTATTCTGGGTGCACTGCTGTACAAAACCGCCAGGCATGCTCTGCACTTCTCCCTCCTCAGCATGGGCACAAGTGCCATATAATGCTCTAAGTAGGTATGTCCATATTTTTAGGAGTACATGAGTGAGCACAAGAACTGGCATTTGATTGAGAAGATCAATTTTAGAAAGACTTCTTCATCAGGAAAGGTCACCTATAGCAAGGGTTACGCAGCTCAATCATCTCAGGGCTTGTGTGCATCAAATACACATAAAGTAATCTTCACTTCATCTCAAATGCTAAAACGATTTGTCTCTCATAACAGTGTATTGATGAATGTGTGGGAGTACTGCAAGCCTCAGTGACTCCCAGAATCATTACATGAATTTAATTAGATCTCCTCTCCTTGGCCAAGTCTCAAAAGGCTCTATTTAGCAAGAAGAAAAAAATACACCACATTGAAAAAACACTCACATCTTTTAAGTACAACCAGAAATATTAAAAGATAAAATTCTAATGACCTGCTGTGATAACGTTTGTATCTCCAGTATTTCACTACAGCACTGTAATGCGGAAGTCTCTGCATAAACTGCAAATCATTCTTGTACCCTGCTTCACATATTCAGAGTGCAATATAAACATTAAACTCATTAGTCTACGTATGTTCTTACTAAGTAGGCAGCAAACATTCTAGAAGTTATTTTATTTGGTTGAGGGCACAATTAGATAAGCTGTACAGCTGACAATTCAAATAAATAGATTACCATTCCTGTGCATATCTCCAGGTGTTCGCTGCTGCTGCGGTGATGGAGGGCAGTCACTGTTTCTCAGGAATTGTCAGTGCTTGCTTTAACAGTTTCTAACCTGGCTCTGCAGTTTTCCACATGAATAAAAACCTAGCCACTAGAACACCTCTGATGATTTAACAGAACTGGCTTAGGGGTGAGAATGACAGCTACACCAGCAGGGGTAGCATGGCACCACCTTTACCAGTTCATCTGACTGTACCCAAAGCTGGAAGAGAGGCAGCATAATCCTTGAAAGAGGCATATGACAGCCCAGAGAAACAGGAATTTATGAAGGCATGTCCAGATGAGCAGTTTGCCATCAGGCTCGTTAGTCACCATTCAAAACACACAGAGGGGCTAGTTTAGAAATTATTCCCTATTGTAAAGATTTCTGACAGCACGTCCCTGGAGTCCTAATTTGGGGGAAAAACGATGACAAGATATCACAAGACTTGGGAATGCTTTCAGAGAGTGCTCTTTTGGTTTATGTGCCTATGCCCAGCTCTGATACACATGTTGCCACCAGCCAGGAAAGAGATCACCCAGCTAGCAACTAACACTGCCTTCCTCTTCCATGCCAGAAACCAGCACCTAGACTCAGAAACAGGATGGCAACCTGCTTACACCATGCCTGGCACAAACCTTAGGAGACAACCATTACTAGTACAGACCTGACTCCTCGTCTCTTTGGTGATAACAGAATCTCTCTGCTTCTTCCCATTAAAAAAAAAAAAA